>JAOUQT010026664.1:0-11577 GCA_025769995.1 Xyliphius kryptos
CTTCTAGCTCCCCCCCGTGCGAGCTAATGGTAGCTCCCCTCCGTGCGAGTTACCATAATTCCTACAGCCAGCACCCACACGTGACAGCCAGAAAGGATGAGGACAGAGAATAGGTCTGTCTCTCATTTCTACCTGTTGTCTTTTCCATTTGCACAACAGCAAGTGGAATTGATTCACAATCAGTGTTGCTTCCTAACTGGACAGGTTAATGTCACAGAAGTGTGGTTGACTTGAAAATACATTGTGTTGTTTAACTGTTCCCTTTATTTTTTGAGCAATGTATATAGCACTCACTGTACCCAGTCATGTGTTGCTTTGTCTTATTTGGTTAAATGGAAAAGAAAGAAAAAAAAAATGCACACATTTCTAATATGTTGGACTTGATAACAATGTGAAAGTGGCCAGGCAATTCTTTTTGAATGAGTGATGGCTGTATAGTTTAAATGCTGTGTGTGAAATAGCCATTACACGTTCTTCGCCCAGGTGAAGAGCATTTTTACAAGCACATTTCATTGAAGTCACTCACCGATTTGGTAAGATACCTTTCTTTAATCTTTCTTCAAGTTTTTGGAAAACTAAAGATATATTTCTTAAAGTTGAAATGTTAGCATCTTATTATTTTATCGTATATAATACAATGTGTATAGATATAATTCTTGCTGTTGATCTGTGAATGTAATTACATAGTAATTAGTGTACATTCAGCCACCCATACACTGCTGTAGAAACATTAAATTTCCTTTAGGATCAACAAAGTTTGCTTGCTTGCTTGCTTTCTATCTAGTTTTTTTACTACTGAATTTTGAATCAATATTTGAGGAGTCAGGGGTATTTTTAAAGCTTTAAAATGTGTCTAACCAACTAATTAACACTTTAAACCAAAAGCTAAAAATCTTTTTTAGCTAAGGCTGAGAATCTTCAAGAAACTTTTCAAAACACACCTCTTCCACAGATCAAGAAACCAGATCGAGTAATGCACACGTTTTGATGATATTACAGTGTAGCTTGTGAATAACAAGTACAAATTGCATGCGTTATTAGGTGTATGGGTGACATGCATGCACATAGAGCAAAATACCGCAATAGTTTAGGAAAGAATGTGAAAATATTTATATATTAGGTGACATGATTTTTCATGTCATATACCTGTCATAATACCTGTCATTTTTCTCCAGCTTACCTCTAAGGACAGTTTTCAGGTTGATATTGGTCTGGTAGTGCAACTCCTCCACGCAGGGGGGTCGCCTCCCTGGTAGAAAATCATTCTCCTGCTGATGACATGGTGCTGTATAATGCACAGACAACCTACTCTGTTCATCAAGACTGGACACAGCTGAAAACAAGCACAATTTTATTTAGATCAAGATGCAAATATTTTTTTGCTTTTATTTATTCATTTAGATTTCACGAGTAAAATTTTTATTGTTTATCATAATTCTATTGGGGCTAAGAAAAAGTAAAAGCATTTTTTTATGATCTTGCAACATCACATCCACATGTATAAGAAAAGTAAGGCAGAGATATGTATAGCGTTGAGTTTTGGTTATGGTTTAATATCTGGATTGTGACAAAAATAAACAGGGAGAGGAGCATTTACTTCTTTCAGTTTTTAAATGTGTGCATATTATGCATAATAAGTTCTTGAGGACGGTTCCATGAAGCCAGCTAACTCAAAAAGTCAGGCTTTTAAAGACATGCCAAGCTTATTTTGCTCAAATTCAGTTTCACAACAGAGGCTTAAACTTAGCCTTGCTTAAACAAACCTGCTTTGCTTTAGGCTAGAATTGTCGATTAGCTAAACTGGACCGTTTCTATTGAACTATGTTCTCATAGTCTTGCTGGCTGGAAAACAAAACATTTCTATCTATATCAGGATTTTTCAAATGGTGGTTTGGGACCCAGAAGTGGGTCACGGACACATTTTAGGTGGGTTGGGAACAGATTCCATCATTCATTTTCTTCCGCTTATTCCTCAACTAGAGTTGAGGAATAAGCACAAACACACTATACAGGGCAATTTAGAGCACTCAATTTACATGGAATCCATGTTTTTAGACAGCAGGAGGAAACCGGACAACCCAGAGAAAACCCACGCGGACACGGGAAGAATATGGAAACTCCACCCAGATTGGGATTTGAACCGGGAACCCCCAGTGCTGAGAGACGAATGTGCTAACAACTAAGCCACAGTGCTGCCCGCTTAGAAAATTGATAAATGTAAAACTGTAGTAAAACATAAATACAATGGATTCTTTATTTCCATTGACTTTGGATATCACTTGATTCTGTGTTTGTCTACGTCTCTGTTAGAAGTGCTTCATATGTTTGTACGTGCCAGTCTTCAGTACCAACTTGCATTAATGATCCTGTGGCCTGTTTATTACTGTTTCTTTCCTGAACCATTTTGATAGATATCGACCACTTTAAAACAGGAACACCAGTTAGAGCTTCAGTTTTGGGATGCTCTGACTTAGTTGTCTAACGATTGCACTTTTGTCCTTGGAAAACTCCCAAAAATCTACCCTTGCCCGTTTCTGATTCATAAACTTTGAGGATGAAATGTTTGTTTGTTGCATAATACTGTATAACACAGTCCACTAACTGGTGACTTGTAAAAGTGATAATCAGCGTGTGTCAGATGGGTAGAGGAATAGACGACACGGAGGGGGCAATAAATGGTTATTGAGAGTAATTTTCACAATTTCTGCCATCGGTGTGCAACTTTTACAAACCAGGGTAGGACATAAAGTGTGGGAGAAATCACAGCAAAACAGGAAGCGACTGCAGATCCACCAGGCAGCAAAAGCCATATGTATTCATGTTAATAACGCCCATTCCTGTGCCTACAAAATTTTTGGCCCCAATTGTGTCCCACCATGTAACTAAATGGTGCCAAAACCAGGAATGCGGTGCTGTCAAGATACTTGCAGTCTTCTGTTGCTTCTCTGTGGTGAGATCCAAAGCAGAACAGGTATAATTTGGGTGGCAAATGGTTTATTGTAAATTCTGCAGTGACACTGATGCAGTGAGGGGGTTTTAGTGCAGCAGTGCTGCTATAGTTTCATTTAAACACCTCATTGACACTGCTGGGATAGAAATAAAGCACCAACCAAATAATACCTGTAGATACTACTCATAACCAACACCGAGATCAATGCTACAAGAAGGACACTTTTGTCATATACCTGATGAAAAATAAAATGACAATGTTTTTTTTTTTATATATATACTGTAACTAAGGCTTTTAAAAGTCCATTGCTTATAGAGTAATGAAATAACAGCATGTATGCATTAGCTGGATCACAAAGCCCAACTACAACGTTCTAATCATAAAAAGTGATGCCTCAGCAGCATCAGATAAATTTACTTTTTTTTTTTATTACCCAACCCACTTTTTTATAATTCAATACACTCTTCTAGTTTGGCAATACAAAATATCTTGCAGATCTATAGCACTCTAGCTGACCTTGAGCCAATGATGATAATGCAAAAAGCATGTCTTACCCTTTTTCCTGAAGTACTTAATGACAGATTTAAGAGTTGTGCCAATAAACACCATTGCGCCTCTTCTAAAATGATGACCGGGCTTTTCCAGAGAGATCTGTATTAACCAGGCTAATCCAGTATTTGCTCTGGTAGGAGTATGCTGAGAGAGTTAGGAGAGTGCGGGCAGTACGCCACTGCTGCCTATTCCGCATATATACTCTCATAGCTAATAATGCTAATCTAAATTCCCCCTCCCTATTCTTTCTTTCACACTTATCGTCACTCTCTCTCTCGCACACACAAACCTAAAGAGAGTTTTGCTGCTGTACCACCCTGCCTCCACTCATGCATTGTGTTTCTCCGCCTCGCCTTATGTCTGTAGCTGCAGAGCGGCTCTGATGCTTGTCCTTGTGCCGTCCATTAGTGTCCTCTCTCACCTTGCAGCTACTTAAATATCAGGTGTTTTCTACATTACTAAGCCAGAACAGTATTTACTCTTTTTTACTTTAGTTGTCTTCACTCCTATTCATGCCAAAATGTAACAATTTTTAAATAGTAAAAAATGTGGCTGCCAGTTTATCTTAAAGAGAACTTTATGCAAATGAAAGAATGCCACCACAATGTCTTTTCTCTCTCTCTGTTTGCTGTGATGCTGAACCAAGGTGGTCAGAACCTTGCCTGTTTTCTTTGTCATTGTATTGTGAAGTATTTATCGTCTTGTGGAAAAGTAAAATTAAGTAGAATATATGCACATTTTATTACATTGTAGGTTACATTTACATTGTCATTTAACATACGCTTTTATTTAAAGTTATTTACAAATGAGACACAAGTAAGTAGTTAAGGAGGAACTAGCTACATTGTAGTATTGTCAACCCTGTTTATTATCCAATCTAGTTTTATTGCCTAGATTTAAAACTTTTTTATAGCAAGTGTGAAAGATATGATTGTCTCTAGAAGATGCTGAATTTCTCAGTAGGGAGTAGATCCAGAGATTGTCATGTAGGTCAGTCAGTGCCGCTACAGAGAGTCAATGAAGAGTGATAAGTAAAAGAGTTAGATGAGCTTGGTTGAACAAAAGTCAAGCTGCTGAGTTTTGGATCAACTCTAGGGGCCTAAATGTGCCAGCCTGAAGACCAGCAATTGAGACACAATCGGAGACAAAATTTCTCCCAACAAGAATGGGCTACATTACACACTGTACGTAATACATTTATACTTCAAATGTCCTGGCTGGTAAAATGGCTGAATATCCTACTATTAAGGTCCATAGAGGCTCTCTCCCTGTGTCGTGTAATCATACAGCTTATAAAGGCTACACACGTCATCCAGACGGAACAATATCTAGTACGCGAATTACAATCGATGAACAATGCCATCGGCTCCGCATACCCTCCCCCAGCGCCACCATCACACAATGATTTATAGCAGTCCAGTTTGAGAATTTGGATTAACAAATAAGTAGCCTGTTCAGCCAAAAGATCTTCTTGATATTATACAGAATGAATCTGCATGAACAAGCAGTTTTCGTCACCTGATCAGATAATTTAAGATTGAATTGAATTGGTGTATCAAATGTGCCATGTTTACAGACATATCTGGTTGGAGAGAAGTAAAAGTGAGAAGTTTGGGCTACATGTGTGAGCTACAAGGATGTGTTAAAGTGACAGTAAAATAGTATTTGATGGCATTAAAAGAGAAAGTTGGATTTAATGAACACCAAACTCTGCTTTGGTGAAGTTTTTTTTTGTTTAATTAAGTAATTGCAATAATTGTATTTCCTAATAAGGGAACACTTTAAAAAGTTGTTGCAACTATAATTATTTTAGTGGAGTGTTCTTAAATATTTCCCTGTTGTTTAGACCAACAACCAAGCTCAGCTCAACATGTCACCATTCATTAATAAGATAATTAAATATGAGAAAGTTGCCAAAGGACTTAAAACTGTTCTGCTTTGTCATCTGCAGAGATCCCAAATGAGCATACCATGTTTTTGGTGTGTTCATGTTTTAGAAGAAGACTGTGACGAGAAAAAAATGGCAAAAAAGGTAAACATGATGATGTTAAAAGATAAAATTATGAAAGGAATAAATAATATATAAAAGTTTGGAATTTTGACGTAATCTTTTTTTTAAATGGTGGAGCAAAACTATTTTTTAAACAATTATTGTTAAAGTTGATTTAGTAACAGAAAAAAAGGAAAAAATTGTTTGTTAAGGCAGAGAATAAATGCTTTACATTTTTGTTTAACTAAAGAGGCCATAGGGCGGCACGGTGGCTTAGTGTTTAGCACATTCGCCTCTCAGCACTGGGGATTCCCGGTTTTAATCTAAATCTGGGTGGAGTTTTCATGTTCCCCTCGTGTCTGCGTGGGATTCCTCTGGGTTCTCCGGTTTCCTCCCACATCCCGGGTTTCCTCCCACACCCCAAAAACATGGATTCAAGGTAAATTAAATGCTCTAAACTGCCCTGTATAGCGTATGTGTGTGTGTGTGTGTGAGTGTGAGTGTGTACCCAGCGATGGAATGGCGCCCTGTCCTGGGTGTATCTGCTCAGCACTCGAACGTTCTCCCCTGGATGGGCATGGGGAACCCCACCGAGACCCTCATGAAGGAAAAAGCGGAAGATAATGAATGAATGAATAATTAGAATGCCAGTAGTTAAAGTTTCTAAGGTTTCAGTGATGTAAGTGAGTCAATTTAGTTAAGCTATTAATTAGGATTTGTTTCGTTTGTTGGGTTGCCAGGTTTGTTTAAAGAACCTCACTATATGAGCAATTCTAAATAACAGCATGTGTATATATATTAATACATACTATCTTTCAACAAAGTTTTAATCAACTGGAGAACAGACATTTAGGAGTATTTTAAAGTGCTAAGATTGAGTCAGATGTACTTGATTCCTCATTTAATGCTGTGAATTGATAATGAATTGATTCTATCTGTATAAAGAACCGTGTCAGACACCGAGTAAAACAGATGATCTTGATTATAAGGTAACGATTCATTCATTTAAACACTTATTAAATCTTTTCATCATGACCTTATAGACTCACTGATTCAAAGAGTCGTTTCCATTTTTTTTTTGCTCTCTGGCAATTATGGCTCCTTAGATAAACACAGCTTATTTATAATGGCTGATACTACAGTTAGCCGCTTAGACTTGGCTTTCCTTCAAGAGGAATCGTAAAGCTTGTCAACGAAACAAAAGAAACGACAGACTTCATGCAAGGAACTAATACCAGTGTGTTCTCTTCTCTTCAGCGACTGGTTTATGGAGATTGAATCTTCCTTGAATAAAACATTACTGATTCAAATCGTTTAACAGACAGGCGACGCAGACTTTGGCAAGCATCCCGGCTCTTTTTTAAATTTCTTTTCTTTTTTAGTTAAAGAAGCAGAACATGTGGTCTCTTATTTGTCCTATCTCAAGCTAAAAAGACCTGACACCACAGTGAACACCCCAAACCTTTCCAATCAATGGGCTGGAGTGTCAGCTTCGGCTGGGTGTTCTGCTCAACGTAAAAATGCCCTGCCCTATACGGTTACTCTTCCGCAATTTCCCAAACCCCCCCCCCCCCCAAAATGAACTTGAACAGTTTGTTTGGATTGCTCAGATTGTTATGGCAGTGAGCAAAAAGTGGGCCAAGATCAGTTCAGCTGGGTTTTGTTAGAGCGCTTTCATTTGTTTTCAGTAGAAGGTGTGCTGACGATGTGTTTCTTTAGCATTGCTTTCCATGAACTTTGCGGAACTCTGCTGTATGGCAGCATAAAATTAATTATTTTTTGTACAATGTGCTAAAATGAGCATTTAACTTGGTTTTTCAGGGTTTTTTTTAATCTCTATTATTTGTTTTCCACAGTCCGTCAATGCCGAGTCGGCAGAAACGACCAAATTGCATCAGAAAACAACTTGTGCCGGCCTGAGTCTGACAAAATCATTAGGCTTGCAGGGTTTAGGGCTAATGTGCATGGCTAATATGTGTTACCTATTTAGCTGTGGAAGGTGGACATGGCAGTGCCCACTCTGAGGACGTGTGGTAAAGACGTGTGGGATGGTCCTCCTGACACTTTAGTGGCCACGTCTCCATAATTGGGATATCACCGGGCGGCTTTGCACTGAAAACATGTCACAGCGATCATTTGGTTTGCCAGACTCTTTAATAAACTCGCAAACAACTTCTCTTGCACAGTCTGCATGTGTCAGACTGACCTCCACGGGTGAGAGTGGCAAATCCATTCCACTGTAACTAATAGTAGACAAGTCCAACGACGTTAAATCGATTACAAACTGTACAGAAAAGCGCTACCCCAGTCCACAATTGAGTTCCACTGGAATGAAGCATGTGGAATTTTCCATCTCAAGCAGCCGTTGTTGTCTTTGTGTTGTGGGACTTTAATTTAAGAGCAGGCTGTTGGCAGAGACCACAAACTATTGGGTTTTCCCATCTATTTTTCTCGAACCAGGCTCTCTGTGGACCACTGGATTCTCTATTATTTAGAATAATCAAGACTAAATGAATAACAAAATCAGTCACCCAGACCTCTTGATGTGACAGTAACTATATGCTGCAGCCTCATTATCAGGACAGAATGGACATAGAGAAACAAATTTATAGTGTATTATTAGTGTATGTCATGCTTGGTGATTTCCATGACAGCCATAGACATTAGGGGCGCTATTTTAGCGATCTTTAGCACGTCGTCAAACTCACAGTGCCGCACAATGTGTATAAAAGTATACCTTGCATGTCACGAAAAATGGCATATACTAATTCTCTTAATTATTCATGGGTGGGTTTGGGGCGTAACGTCCAATAAACCAATCAGCGTGTCACTTGCTGTTCCCTTTAAGAACCAGGTGCACTCTGACAGATTGCTATTTTAGCGATGCAGCTACCTGGACTTAATGCGCCGGTCAGGTTCTCCATTTTATAGTGTAGAGCAGGTGTGCCCACACTTTTCTGGCATGAGATCTACTTTTTTCCAGTGGACAGATCTTTGTGATCTACCATGTTTAAACCTTTTTACAATACAAAACAATCCACTAAAATTGCACTGAATAGTTTCAGCCAGGTGTGAGGAGTCTGCACAGTCGCTGCAGCCAATTCACAAACAGTCTTCCAAATGATTATCAGTGAGTGGGGATTGATATCTGGACTTACCTCACATAAGTAGGAAAATATAGGAAAATACCTCACATAAGTAGGTTGATCCAAAAAAATGCGGTCAAAATATCTTTACATTAACTGTTCAACAAATATGTATTTGCATCCATCCATCCATTACCTTCTGCTAGGTCGTGGTGGGGTTCCTCATGCCCATCCAGTAGAGATTGCTCGGGCGCTGGGCAGATACAACCAGCACAGGGTGCCAATCCATTCCTGGGCAAACACTCACTCACTTATCCACACACTATACAGAGCAATTTAATTTACCTGGAATCCATTTTTTGGGACTGTGGGAGGAAACCAGAGAACCCTGAGGAAACCCATGTGGACATGGAAACTTCACCCAGTTTGGGATTCAAATCAGGAATACCCAGCCCTGAGAGGCGAACATGCTAACCAAAAACGTTAATCTTACACTTATATTATTTAAATTAAATGTGAACAAAAATACAACTTACAAGCGGTAACAACAGCAGAGAATAACAACAAACTGTATGTTCTAATCCAACTCTGAACCCTGACCTGATTAAGTCATGTGACAAAATTAACCAATGAAAACTGCCAGTTTCATGGCAAAAATTATGAATAAATACAAGTCACAGAAAGGGAAGCATCATAAACAGGTGGAAGTCTCTAAAGGCCATGACGTGAAGTGTTCCACTGTGATCTACCAACGTGCACGATAGACGTACATTCTCTGTACCTCACTCGAGAGGCCACACCCATCAGGGTAGATGTATTCACAGGCAGCATTGCTATTTAAACGCAGACAGAAGGGGTTCATTTCGACTGTTGGTGGGGTGTAAGATAGCAATTAGCATCACGACTGGATTCTAGTCATCTTGGTTAGGAGCAATGAGTCCCTTCTGTCCTTTTTAAGTTTTTTTTACTAAAACTTTGTAAAACAGACATTACTTATAGTGAGATAAACGTATTGCACTCGTGAATTAAGAAAAAAAAAGTATTTGATTTTTTTTTACATTTTTTGTTATTTTTTCTCCCTCAAAAAATATTTCTACAGAGTCCAGATCTCTAAATGAGGACGCCTAAGGTGACAGCGCTATCTCCAGCTCTGATTACCGCAAAGACAGAACGTCGACATTCAAAGCCGCCAATTTAAATTTCATACCGGAGTTGAACGGAACGCGGCGGCTCCATCAAAGCCCGCTCGCTGGTGTGGCTTTTAATTGATAAACTGAAAATTTTGGCCTAATTTGCTTGAAGAGTGTAAAATGAGAGTCTCTTAATCAGCCCTCGCTCAATTTCACTCGGTACTTTACCAGCTAATATGTTTGACACGTCTTTTAAATCACTGATAGTCTGAGCGTCGTCTGATTGGCCGGGCTGTCACTGTATGAGGGGCGCCCGGGGCGCTTTGCTCTCCTCTCTGTGTATTCCGTATCGGCTTGGTGAGTGACGTGTGTCTGGAAGTGTCCACTGGATTCAAAGCATGTTATTACAGGAAGCTTTATTATGACACCTAAATCGTCAGAAGCGGAACTCGGCCAAACGCTTGATGGAAAAGACCTGGCTCTTCACACCCCATCTGTTCTCCCTGCCACGCCATCTTCTGCGCGAGGGGGTGGAGCTGCCAAGAGTCCAAGCTGGAGGGAAGCTGAAGGCTTTACATATGTGGAGATGCTACACACTGAACTTAGCTGTGAGCCAAGGGAACGAAGTTAAATAAAGTTTGTTCAGGATCATTTGTTTAATCTGATGAAGATGTCAGAATCGTATTTTCATATAAACCCCATTTGTGGTGAACCTCATTGTTTCCAGATGTGTACTGATGTGGGCCACTTTGGGCCACAATCTGAAATCCATCCATCCATTATCTTCCGCTTATTCCTCTACTTGGGTCACGATGGGGTTCCTCATGCCCATCCAGGGGAGAACATCTCAGGCATCTCTGCTCTAAATTTTCCCATATAGTGTGTGTAGTGTGTGTTTGTGTGAGTGAGTGTGTTCCCAGCGATAGATTGGTGCCTTGTCCTGGGTGTATCTTCCTAGAGTCCGAGATGTTCTCCCCTGGATGGGCATGGGGAACCCCACCGGGAGCCTATTAGAGGAATAGGCGGAAGATGATGGATGGATGAATGGATGGATGGATGGAACAATATAGAGTAAGAATTATCGCCACGGTGAGGTTAAATCACCAGGCGACATTCATCGCTAGAGCGCAGTCAACGAGTTTGAGTGTATTTTGGAAAGATGGCCTGAAGCTAAGAGGTGCAGATCCAGAGGTTGTCCTGTAGGCCAGAGTCAGCACCTTGTACTGAATGCAAGCAGCAACAGGGAGCCAATGGAGAGAGATGAGCAGTGGAGTGACACGGGTTCACCTGGGCTGGTTAAACACGTATCGATCTGAAACTAATAAAAATAGTAACAGTGGCCCAAGTACTGACTCTTGTTGTACACCATACTTGACTACAATCAGACTGTGACATCAGTCTAATAGAACTTAGAACAAGAGTGCAGGTTTTCCTGTTATTTCCATAAACTAGAGCGTAGCTGCTTGTACGTCCTGCAGCATCCAGGCTCCATCCTCACAGAAGTCCCTGTTACAGTCACCATCACTCTCCCATAGTTGTGTACTAGCATTTAATTTGCTCCACCACTAATCAGTTTAACCGATTGAGATCATACAGTGTGTGTCTGGCTGAAAGCCACAGAGTTCCTGAGTGGTTTCTTTTGCCTGTAATGCTGAAATGTTGTGTCTAGTTTTTATTAGGCATCAGACAACCTGCACAGGTGTTCCGCTGGATGTTCCGCTTCTATTTCATTTTCTCTTAAGTTGGTAGTGAAAACCGCATCCTATTATCCAAGGAAGCCCATCCAAGGAAGAATTTTTTGGGCCCTGGGCAGATACACCCAGGACAGGGCGCTATTCCATTGCTGGACATACATTCACTCACACAGAC
>JAOUQT010026673.1:0-21975 GCA_025769995.1 Xyliphius kryptos
TTCCAAAAAAATTGAATATCATGGAAAACTTGATTAATTTCCATTCAAAAAGGTGAATTTTCATAGATTATAGATTCAGGGCTCACAATTTAAACAATTTCAAGCATTTATATGATTATTTCTACATAATTTGGGCTTCCAGCTCATAAAGCCCATGAAAACAGGGATTCAAAAATTAGAATGCTGTGGAGAAATAGGCCCAAATTTTGCAGGGCATTCATGTGTGACACGCTAATCATCTTCTAATCAGTAGCGGTGAGGAACAGAATCCAAACTGCTTGAGGTCCAGTGTGAAATCTCCACAGTCAGTCCTGATTTGGGATGCAATGTTCGGTGCAGGTGTTGGTAAACTCATTATAGTAACTGGGAGTTATGGCAGCCCAGATATTCTTGATGCTTGCAGTCAGCTATTCTTTGTCGTTGGGTCTGGTACCCCTCATTTTCTTCTTGAGAATACACTATAGATTCTCAATTGGGTTTAGGTCCAGTGAGTTGGCTGCCCAGTCAAGCACCATGATGGCATGGGCATCAAACCAAGTTTGGGTGATTCTGACGGCATGGGCAGGGGCCAGGTCCTGCTGAAAGATAAATTTGTGCATCTCCATACATATCCTCAGCAAAAGGAATCGTGAAGTCCTCTAAAACATTCTGGTAGACTGTTGAGGTGACCTTGGATTTAAGAGTTTACCAACACCTGGTCCAGACATTGCACCCCAAATCATCACTGTGTATATTTCACACTGGACCTCAATCAGTTTGGATTCTGTTTAGCAGATGATAAGTGGGTCACACTCAGTTTAAAACATTCATGCCCTGCAAGATTTGGACTGATTTCTCCATAGTATTCTAATTCCTGTTTGTGTGGGTTTCATGATCTGAAAGTCCAAATTATTTAAAAAAAAAAATACAAATATATACTCAAAATAATTTACATTGTGGACCCTGAATCTAAAATCTATGAAAGTTTAACTTTTTAAATGGGTAGGGGGGGTTCTTGCTGTTTTCATATAGGTTTTCTCCAGGTTCTCTGTTTGTATTCCACAGTCTAAAAACATAGATTCAAGGAGAATTGGCTACTCTAAATTGTCCCTATATAGTTTTTGTGTGAGTGAGTGTGTGCAAGTGTGTCCCTAGCAATGGATTGGCATCCTGTCTTGGGTGTATCTGCCCAGCGCCTGAAACGTTTTCCTCTGAATGGAGATGAGAACCCCTGTGACCCTAGTAATGGATTAAATGGAATATAATAGATAGACGGAAGGAAATTTGTAGTGGAACTTCACAACCTAATTTGTTTTTTCAGATTCTTTCAAAGAGACTAGTGTTACGCCGCTGCCGAAAAACACAATACTAAACCTTAATCTGGTTACAGACTTGGATCACTGTTACGCTTTCTGTTAAAAAAGTAAAAAAAAATAAATCTACTCAGGTAAAAATATTACACCAATATTGCACCAACACTCCTTTTTGATCCCAAACAGTCCGGCATGTGTGATTTTTTTTTATCTGGAATATCCTTTTTATCAGTGGGTGGTGCCCTGAAATCTTTATTCTGCTGAACCTAAACAAGGCAACTCTTTTTGATTCTTCTTTCAGTAAGGTGTCATGAAAAGGTAACGTATCCAAATTCCAATAACGCAAAGTCTGGGGTGTCCCAGTGCTGACCAAATTCCTTGCTGGTCATTAATTTGCTCCAATCTTTTGTTGATCCCATGCAACTCCACCACTCCTTTCTCTCCACTGGCGCACAGTAGGTGTCTGCACTCAGTAAAATACCCCGACACTGGTCTATAGGATTTCTGATGTGCTACCTACATGCTGTTTACCAAAAAATACACTTCAGTTCTCAAACAACAACAGTGGTGCTTTTACTCACGCAGATGCATCACCACCTAATGCAAAGACATACTGCATTTTAATGTTTCTTCTCAAAAACAAACTAAAGAAATGGTTGGGGAAAGTGTGGGTGCTGAATCAGATCAAGCTTGATATTATTGATGGTTACTCTCTAAATTCTGAGCAATTGTAAATGAAAATCTAAAAACATTTGACAGCTACCAATCAGTAAGTGTCAGAACAATAACATTTAGACCAGGCAGATAAATTAGTTCACAGACCTGCATGCTTGGCTACTGCGGTTATTTATTCCTTCTTTTCTTAAAGCCACTACATGTTAAGATGAATTCTTTTTTTTGCTGTAGCACTGAAAGGCAGCCATTTTTCTGACCTGTTCCATTGTGAGAACCATCGCTGTTAGGGTGGACACAGGAGCCATTGCTTAAATTCTTGACTGCAGTGTCCATAGAGCAGGCTTTAGCAATGGCCTGCACCAGGCGCTCATCCTCTGCATTCCTCCATCCCCACCAGCTCACCTCTGGTTGCCCACACCGACCAATCACAGCACCTGTGTTCTGATGCCTGGGTTAGGAAACATGTAGATGCTAAATAAACGTGACTACATAAAAGTTCCTGAAATAAACATCTGGAAGATCATATTGATTAATAATATTAACAATATAAACCTTATCAAACATAATTCCTTTGAAAATAGATGTGTGTGGGTGTGTGTGTGTTTATGTCTATGTTTATGTGTGTGTGTTTATGATTTCAGGATGGCTTTAATCTACAGGAATCTTCATCTCCTTTCTTTGTTTGTTTGTTTCCTCTGTGGTTCCTAGTTTTCCCACACTGTTCAAGTAATATTGGAAATGCTAAATTTGCCCCGGTTGTAAATGTGTCTGCCCTGCTACAGACTCTGTGCCTAAGTAAGTTCATCTCAAAAATGTTCACTGGGATTATATCAGGGGTGTTAGGGGCACTGAAGCATAGTCATGCTGAAGCAAAAAGGGCCTTTTCCAAACTGTTGGAAACAAAGTTGTTCACAAGGCATGGCAGAGTGCTTGATGTTATACGTGTGGAAATATGACTGAATGAAACAATGAATTTCTATTAAAATTTTCTATTAAGAGGTATGTCCCAATACTTTTTCCATACATTATACTGCACCTCTATGTTGTTCGAGCAGCAACACCAGTGATCGGTGACAAAGAGTAATTTGTGCTATTGTGCACAGAAGAAACATATTTGGGTGCCATGGATGTTGTTTGTGTTTTATATATTTTTTTCTTAGATAGTTAAAAAAAGTTTCTTTATCCAAAAAAACTCCATAAAAAACACCAAAAGGTGACCAATTACATGTAACAACATTTACACCATTTATAGGGCGGACACACGCACACCTGTAGACAACAGCAGGAATTCGCTTCCATGACCGAAAAGATGCTACGTTCTCAAGCTCATTGTCTGTGACCCAGCTAGGTACCAACACCTGCTCAGGGTAACTGGTACAGAGTCTGAGAACAGAAAAGCAGAAAATACAGGGTGAGTATTCAGAGAAATAAATACAACATAATGAATATTTCTCTTGCAACCAAATTCACAACACTTGGTGGTTTTTTTGCTTTTAAACAAGCCTCAGTTCTCCTCTGTGATACATTCTGCTGTGTTTCTGGTCCATGCTGACATAACTGCACCACAAGATGTTTCACTGGATTCAGTGGATCTGGTAACTGAGAGGCCACTAACAACAACAAACTCTGGCATGTTCATAAAACCAGTTTGAAGTAAGATTTGTTTTGAGACATGATACAATATGATATAATATAATGCTGGACAAAGGATCCCAGTTAAGCTATTTTTAGTGAACCGTGCACCTTAATTTAGGGTGTTTGTGTGTATTTTCTATGTAAGAATAAACAAAATATGCCTGAAACTTCTGATGTTGATGTCGGTTAAGGTTGTTTTCAGTCAGTGGTGAACCTGTGGTTTCAGTTGTCAAGATAGCAATACGCCGGAAATGTACCTGCACCCACCTCATTTTGAGACGACCACGCCCAATGGGGTAGATAAATTCACAAGCACCGCTGCTATTTAAACGATGCAGACAGAAGGCATGAAAATAGACTACTGCCAGGGTGTAAGAGAGCAATGAGCTTCGCGAAAAACCTTGCACATGATGTAAGATAGACTACAATAAGAATAACAATAAGCCCAATGTGCAAAAAAACATTCCTTAAAATATATCAGAGTATTTACAGGCCGGGGGTGGTGTTAGTGGGGATTTCACAGCTTTATGTACCTGATAAATTAGCTGAAATCGAGCTTTATTACATCCGCCTTGTTATTCTGGGTTTCAACCCTCTACTTGTACCAAACCTTGGTTTTATGTATTTGGCTGAGAGAAGTCACCACAGCTTTTGTACCCCATCAACCTCAAAGTTCATTTTACGGAGATCTGCTAATCATTCTTGGTAGAGTGCTTGTCCAAGTAAGTGCTATGAGTGCTAGCCGAGTCTATACATATACATTATGCTTCTGTATTATAGGTATAGGTAAATGTATTTAAAAACAATTAAGAACTAACAAAGATATATTGTTGTTGCAAACATGATATTTGACAAAATAAACAGAATTTCCTCAGAATTTTATAGTTTTCTTTTACTATAGCTTAAAGTATAAACTAGTTCATTTTTCAGTTAAAAATAATTTTTAATATTGCCTTAGTAGTATGTACAGTACCTACCAGAAGTTTGGACACACTTCGTTTTTGCTCTACAGTCTTTTTTCGCCACCTACCATATAGATGGATTTTGTAGTTTTAGGTCAGAAGCATTGCAGAACAAGATATAATTTGGGTGGTGTATTGTTCAGTCACACTGATGTGGTGAGAGTGCTACTGTAGTTTCTTTTAAACACCACAGTGACACTGCTGGGAAAAGAATAATGCACCAACCCAATAATAACCTGCTCTGTGGTGCAACTATTGGGGTCCTGAGTAAAGGCGACTAACACAGTATGTACTGTAGTCCACAAACAGAAGGACCACAAACTAATTGTAGAACTACAAAGTCCATCTTTACAGCAAAGGAAACTGTTAATAAACAGTACATGTAAACAATAGAAGATTACCTGAAGTTGCTGTTGATGTCTGAGACTCTCCAGGCACTGTGGGTGTTAAAGCCCATTCTGCATACTTCACATTTAAAGCGGTTCCTCACATGCTCGTGCGAAGGACAACACGAACCTAAAACGAGACACCACCCACTCTTATTATTCCAGCTTTACTGTGATATTAAATGTACACATAAATGCACGGCTGGGTTTAGTCTCCAAATGAGAGAGAGTGTTTTTAATACCTACCAGCATGGCAGCTATCAAGTGGTTCTCTCTTTTCTGGAATGCTGGTACTGTAGGTATGGAAGGCGAAGGCAAAGAGGCGAGCTGGAGGGCGCAGAGCTGTAGTGAGCCGCTGCAGCCAGTCCTGAGCCTGCTCAGCTGTGTTGAATTCACACCTAAGAACGAAGGGAACAAACTCACACTGATACTGCAATTGCAGCAACAAAAGCAAATATAAGGAGGAGTATCTGACAAGCAGATCTGTACATTCATTGTACGTTCTTCATGTTAGTATTTTTTCATTTTGATGTTATCAATACTATAACGCAGCTATGTAGATCGGTAATGTTACATTTGTGAGAAAAAATGTGAACCCTTTGGGATGACCTTGATTTCTGCATAAATTGGTCATAAATGGGTTCTGATCTTCATCTAAGTCACAACAATAGCAGAACACAGTCTGCTTAAACTAATACCAGTATAATTAAAAGTATATGTTTACATGGTTTCATTGAACACAACGTGTAAACATATGCAGTGCAAGGTAGAAAAAGTATGTGAATCTTTGGATTTAATAACTGGTTGGCCCTCCTTTGAAAGCAATTTTGAACCATTCCTTTTCACAAAACTGTTTCAGTTCAGCAATATTCTTGGGATATCTGAAGTAGATCACTCTCTTGAGGTTATGCCACAGCATCTCAATTGGGTTAAGGTCAGGACTGGGCCACTCCAGAAGACATATTTTCTTCTGTTGAAACCATTCGGTTGTTAATTTAGTTCTATGTTTTGGGTTGATGTCCTGCTGCATCATCCATCATATGTTAAGCTTCAGTTAGAAGACATGGTTTTCCTGCAAAATTTGGTAATCTTGGTAAACTTGGGAATTCATTTTTTCGTTGATGGCAATCCGTCCAGGCCCTGAGGCAGCAAAGCAGCCCCAATCCATGATGCCGCCTTTTTTTTTCTCTCCACACATAGCGTTGTGTGTTCCTTCCAAACAACTAAATTTTGGTTTAATCTTTCCACAGGATATTGTGCCAGAAGTGCTGTGGAACATCCAGGTGTTCTTGTTTAATGTTTTATGAATGGAAGATTTGTCAACAAAAATGTTAGCATGTACCAGAGAATTCTGTAAGTCTTTAGTTTGCACTCTAGGATTCTTCCTCACCTCATTGATCATTCTGCGCTGTGCTCTTGCAGTCATCTTTACAAGATCATCTTTTGATGATCTTTACAACAGTGCTGAACTTTCTCTATTTGCAGACCGTCTGTCTTACCATGGACACATGAACACATTAAGCAATGCGTCTTAAAAACAGCAAACTCTAAATTGGTGTGTTTTCTATAGAGCAGGGCAGCTTTAACCAACATATCCAGCTAGCCAGGCTGACTTCTGGCTCAAATTAGCTCTTAGAAAAGTCATTAGCCTAGGGATTCACATACGTTTTCCACCCTGTGACTATTTACATGTTGTGTTTGATAAAACCATGCAAACATATTTTTTGTGTGGTATTAGTTTAAGCAGACTGTGTGTCCATTGTGACTTAGATTAAGATCAAAACACATTTAATGACCAATTTATGCATAAATCTACATAAACCCAAAGGGTTCACAAACTTTTTCTTGCAACTATATAATAATATTACAGTTGGCTTAAGTTTAATAAATGCACTCATAAAGGTGTTTGCACTACATTAACACTGACACTACGAAGATGAAGTACTTTGGAAAAAGTTCAGTTCCATATCGATTGCACTAAAGCAAGCGTCACCAACTTTTTTGACACCGAGAGCTACTTCTTGAAGGAAACCCAAAAATATGAAACAACAAATTTGCCCAATATACATTTAATAATGTTATTATTAATGGTGGACTTTGTAGTTCCACATTTACAGAGTGTAGTCCATCTGTTGGTGGACTACAGCACATACTGTTAGCCCCCTTTACCCTATTCTCTAATGGTCAGGAGCCCAATGGTAGCACTACAGAGCAGGTATTATTTAGTTGGTGCATTATTCCTATCCTAGCAGTGCCACTGAGGTGTTTAAATGAAACTCCAGCAGCAATGCTGCACTAAAACCCCCTTGGCACATCAGTGTCACTGCAGGACTGACAATAATCAATACACCACCCAAATTATACCTGTTCTGTGATGCTCCTGACCAACAGAAAACCAACAGGGGACTAACAAAACATTGATAAACGGAACACAAATATAACACATCCTACATTTCAATGAATAAAATATTTCAGTTCAAAATCTTTATTTAATGGATAGTGGAATGCATTGAAAACAAAATAACTTAAAAATAATCAAAATGTAAATCAAAATGATGATCCCATGGAGGTCTGGGTTTGGAATCACACTCAAAAACAAAGTGGAAAATTAAATGACAGGCTGATCCAACTTCAGTGGAAATATTCCACTAGACAAGTTAAAATGAAGCTCAGTAGTGTGTGTGGCCTCCACGTGCCTGTTTGACCTCGCTACAACGCCTGGGCATGCTCCTGAAGATGTACTCACCTACGGACCCTTTCGTGTCTCCTGGTATCTGCTCCCTGCTCTGGAAACTGCGCTGATAGACACAGCAAACCTTCTTGCCATAGCTGGCATTGACGTGCCATCCTGAATAAGCTGCACTATCTGAGCAACTTCTGTGGGTTGTAGACACCGCCTCATGCTACCTCTATAGTGCGGTAACTGACAAAATGCAAAAGTGACCAAAACATCAGCCAGAAAGGATAACAGAGAAAATGTCTGTGGTCACCAACTGCAGAAGCTCTCCTTTATAGAGGTTGTTTTGCTAAGTGTCTCTCATTTGAAACCTGTTGTCTGTTCCATTTACAAAGAAAGTGAAAATGATTCACAATCAGTGTTGCTTACTAACTGGACAGCTTGATTTCACAGAAATGTGGTTGACACACAGTTACATTGTGTTCCCTTTTTTGAGCAGTGTAGATAATGGGGCTATAGGGAGGCGTGTCACTACTTTTGACTGGTACTGTATTTGGGCAACGTTACAAAGCAAAGAAAACAACCAAAACTAAGTTTTCACAAGTCCCCAAAAGTTCATGTGTTGAATAGATTACTGCATTTAGGAAAAGGACAGTGCCAAATTTACTATTACATGTTTGTGTAGACTCATCATTTGGGAAAAAACATCATCTTACAGTATATGAGATGGCAAGTACTTGTCTTAGTATTAATGATGTTGGCAAAACAAATCAGTGTACGGTGATGTTGAGACATGTAGTGAAATATATAACTTTATAACTATATAAGGTGTAGCTGCACGTTCAGGTCTTGGTGTACTGACTGTGCATTATGGAACTTGTATTAATGGTACGAGTCCTATATACTGGTGAGCAAAAAATAATCCATACCGGATGTGGCCCAGGAGCTGATCCTCCATCTCACTTTATCCTGGGTATCCTCCTCCAACACAACAACCTGAAAATCCTCCCTTACCACATCCATAAACCTCCTCTTTAGCTTTCCCCTCCTCCTACCTCTTGTTAGTTCCATCTTCAGTATCTTTCTGTAAAAATAAACCTCATTCTTCCTCTGAACATGTTTAAACCACCTCAAACATGTCTCTTCTAAAACGTCCTACTTGTGCCGTCCATCTAATAATCTTAGTTCTAATCTTGTCCATCTTCACTACTCCTAATAAGAATCACAGCATCTTCAATTCTGTTATTTCCAGTTGCCTTTATGCTTTTTGTTCCACGCTACCATCTTAAAGCCATACAACATTTAGCTAATAACCCGTGTGCAGGTATTAAGAAAAGAGACAAGACAAGGAAGAAAGAGAGATGTAACAGGAACAAAAACTTTTTAATGCAAATCAAGCACATCAATGGCCCTCTCAACCAAAAATAATCATTGCAGCCTCAGTGCTGGAAAAAAAAGGGGTATACATACCTGATGACCTTGCAGTCTTTACAGGTTAGGTGCAGCTGAACCAGGTCTCTACAGTCCACACTTTCAATCAACTGTAGAGGGACCTGAAAAATCAGACCAACAACAGTGGTTTAAAAGTGTTATAAATTATACGAATACAAGCTAGGGGTGTCTAAAATTTTTGCAGAGGGGTAAGTAAATATGTTCCCTCATTTGTTATAGTCATTTGTTTTAACCAGAAAATTATATAAAAATGCACACTGTTATAAAACGATTTTGATTGTACTCTGTATACATCAAAGACTAAGTCCTCGAACCATGGCATACACACGACAAAGCCCCAGCCCCATTTTCCCTTGCCAAAACATGGGATATGCACGACAGAACACCCCCCCCCCCCCCCCCCCCGTTTTTTTTCCCTGATAGAGCCCCACCTCGGTTTTGTTTTCTAACATGGCCACCGCTTCACATGTATGTCATGGAAACAACAATTCCTTTAATGTTATATAAATTCCTGCATTAGTTAACGGTTTGTTTCCAACAGTCGCATTTTTCTGGAAAAACGTCACCAATGGAACTGTTGCTCTCGAACTTTACAACATGGCTGTAACCTTTGTATGCCAACATTGGGATACCTCCGTAGAAGTGTCCTCAATTCTCCATACCACAGTATTGCGAGAAAGATAGTATCATGTGGTGAAAGGAGGAATTCCATTTTAAAAGTTTTATGATTTATTTATTCTGACAGAGCTAGTGAGCTAAAGCAGAATCTGACAGCTTTAACATTTAAATGATCTAGATAAAATCAAAGAGGTTATGGGTTATTGGACTTCTGTTCGGCCCTTCACTGCTTGGGTTGGCCCAGCGTGACATGCTAGACCCTGCTTTCTCTTTCTCCCATTTGGTCTGCAATGGGGTTCATTTAAGGTAGTAAAAGTGATTGTTGTAAGTAAAAACATTGTATTGTAATCTTTATTAATCTACCTTTTAAATTGTAATGAACTTTGTTATTACTAATGTTGTAGCTGATCTTCCTGTGTCCATGTGGGTTTCCTCCCACAGTCCAAAAACATGGATTCAAGGTAAATCAACTGCTTTAAATTGCCACTAGAGTCTGTGTGTGTGTGAGACATTCTCCCCTGGATGGGCATAGGGAACCTCGCCTGTGACCCTTTTAGAGGATTAAGCGAAAGATAATGAATAAATGTTCATACTTAACCTCTTTGTATATGCTCTGTCTATGTATTCAAAAAGTAATAATAATAATAGTAATAATAATAAATAGTAATAATAATTTTGCATGCTTATAAAGTACCTCTGAGTCAGATATTTTTAAGGCTTAGCCATTAGTAGAAATATAATTTTTTTTGCTGAAAGCACTATTGTAACAAAAACATAACCTTTATAATTAATATGTTGGAGTCAGATAATTTAATAGAACATGCATTAACCTTTTAACCATTTTCTATGTTCTGTTATTTAATAATAAGACACAGAGGAATTTAATACTATTTTATATAATTAGTAGTCGAAAGCCCTACAGTGTTCATTATTATCTTAGCAGTGAATCATCAAAACAGTCGCATGTCCAACAACACTGAATAGAACTGAATGCTATCAAATATGCATTTGTAAAGAGAATGCATATACAGTCTACACTACACAGTGTGTTCTCCATTTACAGTAAAATAGAGAACCTTATGGACCAGCACATCGAGTCCAGGTAGCTGCACTTCATAAATAATTAAGAGAATTACACAATAGCAAAGACACACTGACACGACCTAAATCAAGTTGCTCAGTTGACCTAAAGTGCGTAAAAATAGGGCCCAAAGACTTTATGCATTTCAGGGCTTTGAGAATCTGATGAGCAGTGACATTCTCTCTGCCAAGAGCTCTGTTATTCAAAGCAGAAAAATGTCTTTGTTGTCTTTCCCACACTTAAACACAGAATACATATAAACAGAAAACATCCATTAACATAACTGGTTCTTTAAGGGCACTCACATTTACAATGTTGTCTTTAAACTTGACGTAAAGGCGGTAGCTGGACAAAGCGATGACCACCTCCTCTTTCCTTTCAACATATTCCACACACTCACCATGCAACACTGGGAACGGGACCTACATACAACAGTCAAATTCATCAGATTACAATTTAAAAAGTAAAACTAATTAAATAAAATAACACAATTTAAATATTAATAATGATAATTAAATGCTGGTTATTTATATCATTGGTTTGCTGAAGTATAAAGCAAGATGTTACTGAATATAAGTTTATTAGATAAACAAACTGTTGTTGTATTAAATGTATAATTATTAAATCAATACTACATTTAAGGGCAGCATGGTGGCTAACTGAATCTTTGAATCTCAATCTTGGGTGAGTTTTCATGTACTCCTTGGGTGCGTGTGGGTTTCCTCTGGGTTCTCCGGCTTCCTCCCACACACCAAAAACATGAATTCAAAGTTAGTTGGCTGCTCTAATTGTCCCTATCTAAATCGCCCCCATATAATGTGTTTGTCTGTCCATGTGAGTAAGTGTGTGCCAAGCAATGGATTGGCACCCAGTTCTGGGTGTATCTGCCCAGCGCCCGAAACATTCTCCCCTGGATGAGCATGGAAAACCCCCCTGTGATCCTAATCTCCAGAATAGGATTAAGTGGAAGACAATGAGTTGAGATGAGGATCACAGTTAAAATGTTAAATTGTGTTCCGAAGTATCGTGGAGGCTCCTCTCACCTGTAGATGTTCCTTTTCCAGAGCCACACTCCCAGCCTCCAGACTTGGCTGCTCCTCCTCACCCTTACAACACACACACACACACACACACACACACACACACAAGAGAGAAAGAGAGACAGACAGACGGAATGGGGATTTAATTATTTGCTTTACAACAAAATCTCAAGGGTGTAATAAAAGGCATGAGAATAGACTATACTTACCATGTCCCGTTGAAGGGAGGGGGGTTGGGGGAAGGGGTTGGCTCCAAAGAGCACCAGGTCTCTCTACGGGATTGCAACCACTGTAATCAGGATGCAAAAAAAACATAAAAATCAATACACAAAAGACTAAGATCATTTATACATTTGTATGATTTATTACCATGTGGAAATTGAAATCTGTGGCCACATTTAACAGGTCAGTACTCAATAAACAATACTTAATAAATGAATGGCCAGTTTATTACAGCACAGATATTTTAAAAAGGCTCGTCTGCAGCCCCTCCAACAGGTGTGGCTGTTTTAATGAAATTTTGAGAATAAAGAATATTTTGATTTAATATTCAGCAAAAGCCATACGTTGTTAATTTTTTCAGTAACAGAATGTTATCTTGTGTGTACATTAAATAAATTACACACATAAGAAATGCATTGTACCTGTGATTTTTGCATTTTTTTAAATAATAATCAATAATCATACCATCAAAATCTGCTCTTGTTTCATCCCTAGTCTAGAATATTTCTTTGCCTATGGCCCAATGACGGCTGAGATAGGATCTAGTACTACTTCTAAAGACTCTTCCACACAGCAAGAAGGTCCTACGTAAGGGTCTCCAATTTACCTTCATATTCCAAAGGCATGCATGTACAACCTCTTTTTCCTTTCTTGATGCTGATAAGAACTAGAGACCATAAAGTGTCGTAGCCAATGGGGGTGTACGTATCAGGAACAGCATTTAGTGTTAAACTGTGCCATATTTTATATGTGACCAATGATAATTTGCAGATAAAATCATAGCAGTTACAGAAATACTCATTTAAAACTACAGAGGTCATGTCTCCCACTTTAATATTAGTTGATATCAACATGACAGGAAGCAGCATGCTTTTATGCACTGCTTTTCATATTACTTAATTGTCTTTAGTATTACAATTAGAGCTCCAATAAACCTTAAAAAATATAAATTTAAAAATCACAATATAGTTTCTGTTTAAGTGCACGACTGAGTCTACATAACTGTGGCCTAACAGAACATCAACTCTATAGTATCAACATTTTACTTGCATTAGCATGTTGGATCATTTGCATCAAGCTGTTTTTTTATTCTAAATATATCTTTCATGTTTTATTATTTAACAAATTACAGTACAAGTCAAAAGTTTGGACACACATTTTTTGTAAGTTCCACTCATTATAAAGATGGACTTTGTACTTTTACAATTACAGATTGTAGTCCATCTTTTTGTGGACTACATTACATCCAGTGTTCGTCCCCTTTACTCCATTCTCTGATACAAAGCAGATAGTATTTGGTTGGTGCATTATTCCTATCCCAGCACTGAGGTGCTTAAATGAAACTACAGCAGGACTGCTGCATTAAAACCTCACCATGTCTGTGTCAGAGAACCAACAACAAAATCAGCTTGTACTTGTAATTGTAAAACTACAAAGTCCATCTATATGGAAATTCAAGAAAATAGAAAATGAAGCAAAAGGATGAGCACACAAAATGGTTCTAAACATTTACCTCTAGTTAAGTTTATGTTAAGGGAGTCTTCATATACACTGAACAAGCCTAAGCATCAGACACAACTAGAAGATACTTATATAAGCAATGTTTATATCAAACGTCTTATTTACAAGTAATTACATGGGAGGTAATTAGAAGGGAAGAAGGGGTTAGCCTTACCCAACACTCAAAAGGTCGTAGATTAAATTCCTAATTCAACAGGTGTATTGAAGCGGTCTAAAAGAACTTAGATATTTCGAAGCCGCCACAAGAGAAAGTGAAAGAATACAACTGCTACGTGCCATTATCCGGTCTGCTTTGAAATCAGCCTTCCTTTATGGTTATTCTTAGATGGCATTTGCAATTGAAATACAAGTTGTATAGTCAAAGAACAAAGGATAATGAACAATGAAAGATGTTATTGATGGAAAATGGTAAAGCCTCTAAGCATGACAACATCATCTATTATTATGATATGAAGTTAGTTAAACATCACCATATAGGCATGAACTCTATCTATATAAAGGAATGACAGAAATTCATGCCTTTCATAACTTCCTTTTGAAACTTTTCTAGTTTCAAATTCAATATGCTGATAGGTTGAACAGAATGGGTAGTACAGTGCAAACATTACTCAGGTTACATCAATTATAGCCTAAAATCACTGGGGATGTGATTTGGGCCTGTGGTATGAGGTTGGCATGATTATAGTGCTGTAAATCATTTTCAATTTCTGTTTACGTTATTTCTCTAAGTGCAACAGAAACAGCACTGCCTACAGAGTCAGCCAACAAATAACACAGTGTGAATGAGTAAGCATATTATTTCCTAAGTCTTACAGGATGTATTTAACCTTATTGTAAAAATTCCTTTTCTATGGGTCTTTATCACAAAATTATAGTGGATATACAACATCACTCAAGAGTGACATGAAACAAAGTATGTAGAAAAACAGATAAACAAGTATTTGAAACTGTAGAACTAGAAAATTAATTTATATATCAAGCAAAACTCATGAAGATAATGGACAAAGATATAGAAAAAAGGTTGTGCAACTTATAAGGTGGATAATGAGAGTATTTTTAGTAAAAATTCAGAGTTATATCTTCTGGTAAAAAGACAGCTGACTATTCAAAATGTCTTACTTTGGACATGCTTTCACTTTCACAGCATAAAAATGACACAAGCCTGCAAGTATTTATACTTTCACTTTCTCTTGAGCCAGTTTTGAACAGCAAAATTTTCTAGTGCTGATACATAGTCTTTAAATTCATTACACCTATGAAAATGAAATAATATTAAATTCCAGGTATATCAATGCATAAATGGGCCAAGAGAAAGGAGAAGAATGGTAGTGACTTCACTAAATGTTTCCATATTTAAAAATAATAGTGTACTAAAGATATCATCATGTAAAACAGACCTTAATACTTTGCACATGCAAAACATGACTCATTCAGCGAAATGACTGATAGCTTAAAGATAAATAAAGCTACTTTTAGTTCATACATGCTAATACATTTTTACTTTTAACTGATTATCAATTCATCTCATCATCTTTCGCGTAATCCTATAATAGGACCTAAGGTTGTGAGGATGTTCCACCATGCCCATCCAGTGGAGAATGTTGGGCTGGGCAGATACACCCAGGACAGGGTGCCAATCCATCAATGGGCACACACTCACAAACAGACGCTTGCACAGACACACTATAATGGGGCAACTTAAAGCAGCCAATTCACCTTGAATTCATGTTTTAGGACTGTGTGAGGAAACTGGAAACTCTACAAAAGCATTTTGGTTTTATAACAGAATACGTTCTAATCCTAAATCTACAATCCATGACTCTAAATCATATCACTTGACCATTCATGTACCATGACATGCATGTGTAGGTAGGTGTAAACAGGACACCCGTTAATTAACACCAGCATTAGAACGGATTGATGAAATAAAATTGTGCTTCATGAACATGTAAATATGTAAAAATCCATAAAGACACGCGGTACCCCTTGGTTAATGGAAAAAAAAACCCACAATGAGTACAAACAATAAATGAATCTGACTTCTGCACCTCTCAGGAGGTATTTTGTCCCACTACTCAGAAGCAAACTGCTCCAGGTTTGAAGGCTGCCTTTTCCAGATGGCATGTTTTCTTCCAAAGATGCTCAATAGGGTTTAGATCGGGGTTCATTAAAGGCCACATCAGAATAGTCCAATGTTTTCCTCTTAGACATTCTTGGGGGTTATAAGCTGTGTGTTTTGGGTCATTTTCCTGTTGCAAGACCCATGTCCTGCGAACGACACTGAGCAACAGATTTCTCTCTAGAATCCCTTGATAGTCTTGAGATTTCATTGTACCCTGCACAGATTAAAGACACTCTGTGCCAGATGCAGCAAAGCAGCCCCAGAACATAACAGAGCCTCCTCCATGTTTACAGAAGGGACTTGTCTTTTTTGACATGCCTTATTTTTCCATTTGTAAACATAGAGTTTGTTTTCAACAATGGTGTCCCAGGCCCACTGACGAATTACGAGACTGTAGACACCTGTGAAGCTAATTTGTGGACACACTTAATTATTAAACATATCCCTTTGGTTATTTTCAGGGGTATCTTTTCTGTCCAGGTCTGTTTAATGAGTTTATTATTTAAAAAAAAACAGTTAAATGATGGTTAAAAAGCAATGTCTGACTTTCATTTGTCCATTTTCATATCATTTATTATTTATTTTTACTTTTGTCTGATTCAAGTTCTTTATGTGACCATTGAGAGTTTTTCATTCATTAATCAAGGGGCATCAACGATTTTGTCCACGTGTAGATAAGCTATTCATTTTTTAGCCGAGGCTGACGCAATAGGTTTCCTTCTAGAAAAAAAAAAATATATATATATACTATAACTAATATATATGTACCCACATAAAAAGTGAAACAGTTCCTGCATCATTGTTTTCAAACATTAGCTTTTTCTGGTTCATTTTATACAACCTCATATTATTAAACTAAAATAGGGATGAGGCAGTTTCAAACATCTTAGTTATAGCAGTACAGAAACTCTGGATTAAAATAATTAATGAACATGAGATGTAGCCATCTCAACCAAATCACCCAAAAAAATGTCTAAGCAGGAAGGAAGATAATCCTGAGTGAATTCCACCAGATCTGACAAAAAAATGTGCAATGACTTACAAAGTGTATTAAAGGTTTAAAGCTAATATCAGAATACTTTATTAATCCCCTAAGGGGAAATGACATAATGGTAGCATAAAATACACGGAGGTATAAAAAGGTAAGTTGAACTGCATGAAAAATTTTGTTTACTTAAATTTTCTCGACTTGTTCGTCACTTAATTGAGAGTTTAACTGTACAGCAAAGCTACAGGAACAGTTACATGTGATGCAGTAATACAGGGACAATTTAGTATCTCTAATTCTATGAAATTTTGAAGGAAACCAGGGTCCTCAGAGTAAACCTGAGGTAGGTACAGGAAGGGCCTTTGTTTCATTCTAAACTGAGAACAGAACCTCAAACTTTTTTTTTTTCTGCTGTGAGACTGAAGTACTAACCACTGGGCTGAATAGTGCCTTGATCTGGGACTGAATCGGGAAATTTCCACTAAAGTAATTTTTACAGATAACAAAACATCAGTTTGGCAATTTATTGTCTTATTGTTTCCACATTCCAACTTGTGTAAAGGTTCTTTAACGTAATCAAAGTGCTGTCTACTAAAAAGCTGAATCATCATGCAGCAGTAGCGGTCTTCTATTTAGAACTCATACACAGAGGCATATACTTTAGTAAGGGTCGATCTGAATATCACCAGTACCATTCAACCACAGCAATTTAATTTATAGATAAATGAGGACTTATCACAATAAATTCTGTTTTATAAAGAGAGAACTGGGGTTGGTTTATATCTGCCATGATATCACACAGCAAATAAGTTTGTGATGCACTAAAGATTAGTCCAGCAATATAATTTATTGGAAAGAACCAACCATAGTTATTTTTATATTTGTGATTTCTGAGGGACCAATATGATGTATATTTTTAATACCATGGGGATTAGGCAATTAGACATTTTTGCAATTAAAAATGTTATAATCAATTGTAAGAGCGCATCAATACTGTCATGATGACATCCATAAGAAAAGTATGTACTGTATTGTGCTGGAAGTCAGAACTTTAGACCAAGTGCATTTCTGATGGTACAAACACTCCACTTGAACATTCAACACACTGATCAGTTTACTTTGTCCTTACAGAAAAAAACCTAGTTTTCATTCAGATGGATACACATATGTAATTTAAGAGACAATTTAATTTTCACAAAAGTATTAAATATTTTCATCAAAAGCCCTGCAATTTCTATTTCGATAACAAAACTGTGCATTGTTTCTATGGCACCTTTGTAAATGTAATTATTACCTATTAATTTTATCAGTGATTACTTAAAGGACAATCATATCATCAAAATCTGAAATCATCTCATGCCTTTGTATCATACAATGATCAATACTGGTCATCAGAGGTTAGAGAACTCTGCTACCTTAATATACTAGCAGGGAGTTAACACAACTGCTGGAGGTTTTGCATCACTTGGTGTTGATGTTGCATAATTCTACTTTAAAGACCATGCAGTTTCACTGTGAAAATTTGAAGGGAAATTTATACATGTTGGATCTCTACTCGACCTATATTTGTTACTTGATACTTTACTTGCTGCTCAGACATAACGGGTGAAAGTTCAATTAGTCTTTATTTTTGGTTTCAACAGTCACACCCCAGGAGCATCTGCTGACCAGATATTTTTGCATATACACATTTCTGAATAGCCTAAGCTTTAAAAACCACTGTGTTAAAAGAAACAACAGTTTCCAAAACACTGTCATTTAACGACAAAACCACAGCCACAGTAACTCAGACAATCAAGATGCTTTTCAATATAAACCTAATGTGAACATTAACTTAAGTTGTTGATTCTGAATTTGTGAACTGTGTGGGATTCTCTATTCAAGTGCTCTTGAATTTAATAAAGGTTTTAACAATTTGTCATATGACTTTCACATTAGTGCTGAAATATGAGGTCTATTCTTGGCTTAAACAACTTGATCAAGATACATTTCTTAATATCTAATAAAAACAAAACCATAAACCTGTAAAACTGCATGAAGAGATAAAAAATATCAATGTGTAGCACGTCAGTACTTTTAGAATTTTAAAATCTTACAAATAAAAATGGTGTAATGGCACAGATAAATATGAAAAAGATAAATCATGAACTCATTTAGTTTCACACCATGTTTTAACCTTTATTGTATAGTTTAGAACGTTTGAAATGCATCGTGCCTCATCTTATCAATAACATGTAGGGTGTTGTCTGTGAATGCTGTATTTGTGAGTTGATATCAGAGGTGAATTTCAAAGTGCTCTTATTTTATGACAACGTACGCTTATTAAACTGATGTCAAATCAAAAACAAAACAGAGATTATGGGTAGACAGTTAGGCAATAAAAAGTTTTAAAGCCACAACAGATTACCTCACTTACATACATGTAATAGATTATGTCTTCCAATTGCACATTATAAATTGTGACTTGAACTAGACTCAACTAACAAATACTATGAGACAAAAAATGTGGACATTTAATTTATTGGGTATTTAATCAAGAAATTTAGATGTTTGCACCCAGTCCCTTGCCAAAACTTATATAAAATCAAGTATATGCATATTGGACAACTGTGTGCTTTTAACATTTCAGGAACAGTTAAGGGAAAGCCATTTTCAGGTTTTGAATGACGTGCTTTACTACTCCTTAAAAAAAATAATAAAAAGCAGGGTCGGGTAAGTTGATTGTATAAAAATTTGACTGACCCACACAGAGTTCTGACATCAACCCCATTCGATAGCCTTTGGTTCAGGGGTCACAAACACAGTGCTCACAGGCATTAGGTAGTCCGTGAGGACCACATAAGTAGCCCGCAAGTCTGTTCTAAAAACAGCTAACCATAGCAACACTTACCGGTGAGCAGCAAAGAAGCACAATGTTCAGATAAATTTTAGAATGTGTCACGAGAGTTACCATGTTAATTACCCTACTAATTATTGTGCAAAAATTTCTGCTGCTATTAATGAAAAAAACTAATGAAAGAAGAAAAAGAAAAAAGCAATTCCATGTGTCGCTGTTAGCTGTTAAAAAATGTCTTTCTCAAAAAATATCAAGAGAAAAGTTGAGAGCGAAACAGGATCTTTCTTAAAAAATGGACCAAGAAATATGCTTTCATCCTTCCCAGTTTTATCAATGCAAAGCCCACATTCCATGAAAACCCAGCGGAAACTCACGCAGACACGGGGAGAACATGCAAACTCCACCCAGAGTGGGATTCGAACCTGGAATCCCCGGCGCTGAGAGGCGAATGTGCTAACCACTAAGCCACCGTGTCACCCCGTTTTATAACATGAATTTTGTAAATAAACCACATTTTTGAGACTGAGGTGTAGTCCAGTGTGTCCCTTAATGCAGTGTAACAATTTGGGTTGTAAAAAGAAACGAGTAAAAATTGTCTGAATTAACATAAGAATCAGTACGTCTCCGGTAGCATTCATTTTCATCACACGCAAAATTAATAATGGTCGCATGTGTGTTGTCATCGCTGCATTATTTGTCACAGACAGTGACGTTCAGAACTCTAAAACGCCGTTTTCACAAGTACATAAACGGAGTTTTCCAAAATCACCACTTCGCCCCGATTTTCATAAATAATATTTTTTGGTGATGTAAAACCACGTTTTCATGTGGATACTATGCCCAAACGCATTAAAATGTATTCGGTTTTTTTAGATACCCGGCTACATGTGGACTAGGTTTGACAGTGCAATTTTTATTTGTATTTTTTTATTAACGTTTATTATAGGTCAAACAACCTGATGTGGCCAGACCATGTCATGCTTGCGGGCCACAACTGGCCTGCGAGGCCGCCTACTGCATAGAACATTAAAAAGGTGCATTAAAATATTCATTAGTTTCCTACTTTGTTAAATCATTGTAAGACTTAAACAACATGATAAGTGTCTTTACATATATTAATATAATTAACTATTAATAATAAATTTTAAATAAAGGTATATTGAGCAAATGTATTACTTCAAAAGTGTTCTTTATACTGGTAGCCCTTGCAATAATCAGTACCCAAGAAGTAGCTCTCGGTATCAAAAAGGTTGGTGACCCGTTTTGGATAAACTAGTACAGAGACCGTCAATCAAGTCCTCACATCCAGCATCAGTGTCAGATCTCACAAATGTATTGCCGGATGATTGGGCAAACACACTCTACAAAACACTCCAAAATGTTGTGGAAAGATTTCTCTAAAAATTGGGCTCACTTATTGCCACTGGGAAGGGAAATTATAAATCACATAAAACATGATGGAGGTGTTATGCGTAGATGTCCTAATACTTTTGGATTTGGATTTTTAATATTTTTGATTGGTTCAGCCAAGCAGCTGTATTTGTCCTGCAAAAATATCTAAAACCTTGCAATGCATTGGGAAATTTAGGTTATGTTTATTTAAAAAACAGACTGGTTAGAAGTTGTGAAAATGTTGTTTGTGTTAAAACATAATTACAAACATAATTTGGAACTATAGCAAGTTATAGTTGGACATGGTTGAATAAAATTATGGATATGAACCTCAACCCCGAGTACAGCAGTGGTTAACCAGAAGCCTAATATGGTTACAACAATTTACTTGCAGTTGTTGCAGTCAGCCATCTTAATTTATTACATTCAGAGAATTGGTTAAGTAGATATTTGGATAAATACATTTTCCTTCTCCAGATTACTCTCATTTTATGTCTTTTTATCATTTCCCCTTATCATATAAATAAACTTTTACAGGTCTACAATTACAGAATGTAGTCCATCGGTTTCTTCACATTACTTTCCGTCTTGCTGTCTATTGGTGTGGTTCACCGAAGAGCAGATAATATTTGGGTTTTGAAAAAACAGCACTGCAGTAACACTGAGATGGCTGAGGTGTGTTAGTACAGTGGAGTAAAAAAGTTTTTTTCAGTCACTGATTGTGCAAGCTCTCCTACTTGGAAAGATGAAAGTTCTGTAATTTTCATCATGGGTACATTAGTGTGAATAAATCAACTGTGGAAGCAACTGTAAGAAAATAGAAGACAAAATAGGTGAGCAAAAATCCCAGAAGTACACGGAGGAAGTTGATGAATGACATGCTGAAATCTGGGACCAAAGTAACAAAGGCTACCATCAGTAAGACCCTAAGTCAAGAGGGACTCAAATCCTGCAGTGCTAGGCGAATCCCCCTGCTTAAGCCAGTACACGTCCAGGCCCATATTACATTTACATTTAGTCATTTAGCAGACGCTTTTATCCAAAGCGACTTACAAATGAGAGAACAACACAAGTCA
>JAOUQT010026690.1:0-11576 GCA_025769995.1 Xyliphius kryptos
TATGATTATGAACATCTATGTACATTAACAAAGGCTTATGACAAATGTTATAAAGTGTTATGAATACTTTGTAAAGCTTTATGAATACGCTTATAATGCATTATGAATACTGGATTCATGGAAAGTGTTACCATTATTTCTAAATCATGTACTTTAATATATAATATTTTAACACATATAAATGATTAATGCTGGTTAAACTTATTTAAAAATAAATAGAATGGGGGGAAAATTAGATTATTCAAATATTACTAGTTATTTTGTGTTAGTACAAAACTATTCATATTTAAAATAAAATGTTAATTAATTTAATAAGTCTGTAAACCAATTTGAAAAGGGTAAACAAGTCAATTATCTGCAACATTTTTACAAATGTTAGATGACCAATATAAACATGAATGTTTTAAGTTATTAGGTTTTAATTTTAGTATGCATTTAGAGTTTACTATGCATCTACAGGGAAAATGAACAAATAATTGCCAGAATAAACAGATTGATAAAACAAAAGTTTTAAAAATAGGGTAAATGCAATTTCATTTGAATAACAACACATGACAAATTACACTTTATGAAAGTATCTTTATCTACTAAGCATACATGTAAAGGTACGTCACCAAGCAATAGCCTTTAAAATACTTTTAGCAAATTTTAACATAAACAATTAGGAATTTAAGCATCTGATTAACAGCAAGTGACAGCTACTTACATTCTTAATTCCCGTGGATACAGTCAGGACTCACGTCCTTTTTTTCTAATGTCTATCATTTTTAAAATAAATTTTAATTCAATAAAAATTATTGTATATATGAAATTATAAAAAACTTAATATTATTATTGGGAAATACATATATATTTTGTGGCATTATTATTATTATTAATAATAACTTTATTATTAATATAATTACAATTATAATAATGACATGAAGTTTCCAGAGATTTGCTTTAAGACAAGGTTTTTCTTTTTGCAAACTCTACTGAAACACTGACCCATTTGTGGCTAAAACAATCGAAAACTCATATGTGGACAAAAGTATTCGGACAGTCATCCACATGTAGCCTAAATATTAGGCCACAAACCCACATATGACCTAAAGTATTCAGACACCAACAAAATGTTGGTTAAAGTGCTTCCACACATGCTAATGTGGGCACAATATTACGAAATTTAACCACTTGAGGTTAAATATTTAGAAATCTGATCATGTCATCCAATTATTAGATTACACAAAAATGACGCCTGTGTGGTCAAAAAAATTGCTAAAAGTATTATTAGTATTAAAGTGTTAAATTTATGATACTGCTTAAACTACATTAAATTAAAATAAACCAGAAAAAAGTGTGTAATTGGTTAAGAACATAACAGGCATAATAGTCAATATGATTTTAATAATATAATTATTTATTATCCATTAATTACATAAGTAACTTACTATGTTAATAGTGTAATAACAATTTTTTCCTGAATGTTGATAAAACTAAAAAGATTGTGTTAGACTTTAGGAAAAAACAGCCCATTCACACCTTGACCAACATCAATGGCACGCCAGTTGAAGTTGTCTAAAACACAAAATTCTTAGAGGTTTACATTATGGACAACCTGACCTGGTCCTTGCATACCTCGTCTCTGGTTAATAAGGCTCTTTAGCGATTGCACTTCTTACGTCAAATACACTGATCCTCACCACTTTTTCCAGAGGCACAATAGAGTGTTTTAACCAGCAGCATCTCCCTCTGGTATGAGAGCTGTAACATCTAAAAAAAAAACACCCCCATGAAAGTGGTTAGGACAGCAGGAAAGACCATAGGGGTTAGTCTTCCATCTATTGAGGACATCTCTTGTGAAAAGCCAGGGGCATCATTAGTGACTTCACTCACCCCTGTCACACACTGTTTACCTTTCTGACCTCGGATTAAAGGTACATTAGGCTATGTTGAAACACGGTCGGCCTCAGAAGTACTTTCTACCTAACTGCCATTAGACATCTAAACTGAACAAATTAATTTGAAATTTTATAAACATTTTATTTATGGGTATATCATGTACAATATTCTAATATCTTAACAAGCAGTAACACAATATTTGTATATTTTTAATCAGTATTATTATTATTCAACTTTACTATTTTATATATATTTCTCATTTTTAATCCCGTTGTGTTTTTCATGTGTTAAACAATGCATGTAATCCCGTTTTTTCAGTATACTTCGGGATATATAAATCAGGTTTAAGAGCAAAGTAATCTACTAAGATGCGCAGAAAGTGGACACTGTTTAAAAGCATAAAAACACACTACACCAGCACACTATGAGTAAGAGTGTGTGTATATAAAAACAAAAAGCACAAACTAAAAAGTCCTTTAATATAAATACATTTCTAACAAGAAAATCATGTTATTTTATTTAGCTTGTCTTTTACTGTTAATTTAATAGTGCTATATTATTATATTATGCTTATTTGACCTATGTTTTGCTTTTGATGTAAAACTATTGGTAAATTTGAAATATATAGAAATTTTAAGCGAGATTATAACTCATCAATCATCATTTTACATGCTATATTTTTTTTATAGCAAGCACTTTTGAAGATACAAAAAATGTCATGCCGTATCCAAGAAAGCATTGCAGAGAAGCACACAGAATGCCAGGCAGCGGTCAAAACAGGAACTTTTATTATAATATGAAGGAATAAACACAAACCGAACTTACAAGGCACACGGCAAACTGAACAGACGACCTCTCGGCAGGAGAAGTCACAATTTAATGAAAAACTGAACATGTGATTAATTAACAGAAGAAGAGCAGACTAACTAAACAAGACAGGTAGTTAATTAGGTTAATAGGGAAATAAGGCTAAATGAAGCAGTAATAAATAGCAGCGGCAGGCTGTCAGAGTCTACAAGGCCTAAAATATTTGAATCACATACTCATGTTAAATATATTTTGTCCATGAATACACACTGAATAACTTCGAATGATCTGTCTACTTCATTTCATACCGTTTACCCCAGGTGCACGATTACAGGCATGTATTTTTTTATTAAAGCATTTAACCAAACATAATTTAGCATCATTGGTTGCCAGGTTTTAAATATTTCTGCCTTCACAATTTTTGCTGGCCCTGTAGCGTTAAATTACGTTGATCAACCTATTTATTTAGTTATTACAATTTTGAATCCTTGATACTGAGCCTTCTAGCAGGCTTCTCTAATGCACAGCATTCTAGAAAGTTTATGTCAGTGCATTCACAACCTCAGATTGGAAAGTACTTTAGATGAGCAGAAATTTTATGCTATTAAACTTAAATAAATACAACTGACTCAGAAGTAACTTTGATGGCAAAAGAAAAGGACTTCTTAATTGAATGAATTATACTTGTTTTAAGGAAAAAAGGAGGATGGATTTTGTCCTGATTTAATTAGGATTTTTGGTCAGCGTTATTCTTTCTAAATAATTATGCAGTTTTTTGATGCTCTACCATCAATATGACATCTACAATGCATTGGCTCTTCATACTTTTTGCATACTGATTTTTTTTATATCCATAAAATTGTTTTAATAGGTGGATTAATTCAGACGGATCCTTTTTTTGGGGCATACAAAGGCAACATAAACAATATATTCATGGCAGAAGGGGCACAATCCTAATCTGTGTACTAAAAAAAATAATACAGAACACAAATGTAATCACTTCTTTAAATGTAGGCTTTTTTACATGACTGCTAATCTTTATTTACGGCATCAGTTATTTATTCATAGTAAAATGTTGCGTGGCTGAACTGGCCTGCTGGGAGTGAACAGAATTTTTTTTTTGTCTAAATAAACCAAGATTAACCAGTCTTCATTCTGTTCATATTAGTGCTACAGTTTGGTGGGTGTATTTTTAGTTGGTTGCACTATTGGGTTTCATTAAGTCAGCTGCAAGGCCCCAGACAGCCAGTGCACTGCCAGAGGTCGAGAGCAGTTTCCTGACTGTGTTGTGACGCAGAACGGTGGTCCACACATTTGCACGCACACACACATCATTTAGAGAATGGGTTCTTTGTGCTGGTCTCCATAGCTGACACTATTTTTCCTCTACACACCCGCAGCCACACAACAGCCTGCCAGCCTGCTCGTCTACATTTCTTTTTCTTCATAAAATTGTTAACACAGGACTGCCATGTATTTCTATTAATTATGCACAGTAAGCCCCATTCATATGTAATTTTTTGCTCAGTATTATCGGCTATGTGTTTTTTACTAAAGCGGGTTTCAGGAAGTCACAATTATTGCCATCTGTTTTCCAGACGGTTGAAACATACCTTAGTACACACTGGAGAATAGTCACTGAACTTCTAATTAATGTTTTTATCCTTTATCAAAGCCACACTATATGTATGAAAGCTTAAGGAGATAATTCGACCTTTCAAAGACTTTTCCCCTTTTCAGTTTTAGACAACATTGCTGTAGGAGGTTAAGGAGTGTCAAATAGGCTCTCTTGCTCCCCCGTACGGATATTGAAGTAAAGTATTTACTCCTGAAATAAATTTAAAGGTATTGGTATATATACATATATATATATATAAGAAATGTCTGTGTTATTAAATAAAAATTGTAATTAATGTGAAATGTGAAACTTAATGGGTAGCCAGTGTAAGTTTGATAACACAGGGCTGATATGATCAAACTTTCTTGTTCTAGTTAAAACTCTACCTGCAGCATTTTTAACAAGTTATATTTTAGGTAATGATTAATTACATAAGGTTAGAAGAAAGTACAAAGTTGCTAAATTAAGGCACAGAAGGTTTATTTGACAAAAATGCAAATGATGAACCATTATTCAGTCACCGGGCGGCACGGTGACTTAGTGGTTGGCATCTTCGCCTCTCAGCGCTGGGGATTCCCGATTCAAATCCCAATCTGGGTGGAGATTTGCATGTTCTCCCCATATCTGCCTGGCTTTCCTCCGGGTTCTCCGCATAAAGAAGAAGATAATGGATGGATGAAATTATAACATGTAATTTTGGAAGCGGAAGATAATGAATGAATTCAGCCAGCTTTCATTATTCAGGCACACTGTGTTGCAACAGTGATTTTGCATGAAAAACACTGGGACTCTGTAGTGGGAGAACATGCAGAAAGCAAAAAATAAAAAGCAGGTGGGTGCACCTAGTGTAACAGGCATACTAGGGGTTAGCAGCAAATAGGATAACTACTTAATGGCAGGCTGGAATCTGCCTTTCTAAATGTTCTTAAACTGTTTTAATTGGGGATACAGCATAATCTTCTAAAGCACTGTCCAGATCCCTTGTTAAAAATATCAGGCATCATTATAAGGGATCATTCTTATTTTGTATAATACTAATGACAGTAAATTAACCCTACCTTTTCCTGTCACCATCATCGCTTCAGTAAGTCCTACCATGATGGCATGATAGAAACATTCCACCACTAAGAAGGTTTGAGGGTATAAGGGATGTGAAAGTTGAATTCCACAGTCAAGTGCTTTCTGAGTCACTTTAGAAGTAATTACTATCTGATATTAGTGGTACACCGTAGTGAGGCATATTTTCCTCAGCTAAACTCCTACAACTTTCCTATTCGTCTGAAATGACTAGGAAAGTTTAATAAAGGATCCACCAAAAGTAACAAATGTCCTCTCTGCTTGGTGGCATGTTTTTAATGCCATTACTAGAATGAGCCAGAATGTGGTGGAGCATATTTGTGTTTTGAGGGTTTGTAGGGCTTATGCACAAACCAAATTTGAGGAGGGGATCAGTTTAACAGTTTTTCAGTTATTCGGTCCCGATAATCATAAACAACTCCAGGCTTAGTGGTTAGCATGTTCGTCTCTTAGCGGTTAGTTAGAGCATAAAGCAGAAGATAATGGATGGATGGAATTATAAAATGTAATTATGGCCAGAGACTGTATCAATTTAATGTGAATATCAGGTAGATATTGCTGAGAAAACATAAAAGTCACTGGCTCACTTGTTAGAACTGTGTATGAATGATCAGCTGCACAGTGAGCAACCCATTTGGCAACTTTGTGTGAGAGACTATTTCCCCGTGATTGCTTATCAAAAGGTTTTGTGTGTGCCTTAACCTTTTCAATTGCTAGTTTGCTGGGTAGGCTATAGGCATGCAAGGAATCATAGATTAAAGAAAAATGCACTGATACTGGTTTTGCATCTGTTGTTTTCAAACCTTTTTGATGCCGCATGTGCAACACAAAACACATTTTTGGAATTTGTGTAAATCATAGCAATTTGATTTGTGCGCTCTAATGATTGCAAGAAGTAATGCGGTTTGTGCAGAATAACCTTTAAGCCAATGCGCTTCTGTCCCAGCTAAAGGCTATAGTCTGGGGAATACATAGAGACCATAACAAAAGTAACAAGTGAATGTTGCTGGGCAGAAAATTGCAGGCAGGACAAATGAGAGTATAGAAAAATTTTATCAGAACATTTATTAACATCACAATATGACAAAAAGTCATAAATGCTTACTACAAGGATAAGCAGATGAACAGACGAGCAGGGGCATAGCTAGTGTTACTAGGAAGAGAGAGCATAAACAGTGTCAAATAAAAGAACAGAACAAAAGCCGATTTAAGCTGAGTTGATTTTGTTAAGCTCTGTTTCATAAATGTAAGAAGCACTCGGTGCTCCTTCCTTGTTTTCATTTTCTTTTCAGTTAATTAACTTCCTTTTTTTTCCCGTTCAGTTAATTATCTGTGCTGTTTTGTATTGGTTCTCCTTTGGTCACATGACAGGGACTTTTCCTTTATATTCGGTCGGTTTCCGTTTGTTCCTGTGCTGTGTTGATTTGTGTTTTTGTGTTACGCGTGTTGGTCCCATTTTTTGTAGTCCGTGTTTATAATAAAACACCATTATTTGTTAACCTGGCAACCTGGCTCTTCTCTGTTCGACTAGGGCGAGCACTCGATCGGGTTCCGACTCACTACCTTTACAGAACACAGCACCAAGAGGTATTTGAGCCAGTTTTGCCAGGTCAGCGTCTTTTTTCTTTTTCCTGCGTTCGTTTTTTGTTTGGTCGGGCTAGGATGGTGGCCCCATGGGGGTGGAACGAGGTAGTGGTGGAGCGCGTTGAGGGGGATTCCGCGGATTTTATTCCAAGGATGAAATGCTGGAATCTTTCCTTTGCAATCGTATCCTTCCTCGTTCCACCCCCCTAAATTCGCCCAGGTGGATTCACGATTTAACCTGATGTGCGATCAGGCGGCCACAACCTACCTTACCACCGAATCGGAGGTCCCGGCGCAGTCGCGCCGCCCGTGGTACGCGCACACCACGATTCCGGCGTCCCTCCGACGTACTCCGCGGACCGATTGGTGCGTCTGGATTGGCTGGTCAATCGATTCGCGTGCGCGAGTCGGTTTGTATTATGATTTTTGTGTTTTTGTATTATGTGTGTCGGTTTCCATTTTTTGTCGTCCGTGTTTGTAATAAAAACGCCTTATTCGTTAACCTGGCAACCTGGCTCTTCTCTGCTCAACTAGGGCGGGTTCCGACTCGCTACCATCAAAATAAAGCTACAACACTGCTAACTGACTAAACTAGACTAAATTACATGGCCACGCTATTGATTTATGATCTGATAGAAAACCCCACATTAATTAATCTTTGAAATTAGTTTTAAATTACCTTCCTGTGGGAAGATTTTTTTTAAGCTTTACTTACCTAAAATTGTTTTTTTGAAACCTGGTGTTAGTGGTTATATTCTTTTGTGTTTTTAAGCTCTCAACGGATTCATGAAACAGGCTGTTAATGCCCTATCATTTGGTTAAATATGGCCTTTTTCAAAAGGGCAGGCAGTGATCTGCTAAGACAGGATCTGCAAACTATCTTAAATCATGACGTATACTGTGACATGAAACAATTGTTATTGGCATTGTCATTTAAAAATACCCATATTTACAATTTAGGACTACTTACTTGCACTAGAAGTAGTCCTGAATTTCCCTTTGGAATAAATAAAGTATCTGTCTATCCATCTGTCTGTCCAATCATTCGTCCATCTATATGTGACATCTACACCCTCCTCTAGCATTCCTGTTTACTTTTCTACTGATAGGTTTTTGCGTTCCCTGTCGCTATTAATCCCGATTTCATTTACCGACTCCATTTCCCATCTCTCCTTCTCTCTTAAGGCTTCTTCTTTGCTTTCATTGGTCTCTTTCGCGTGTTCTCTCTGTCTCGCAGGACTAATGACAGATCCTCTTTCACATCGTTTCATTTATTTTTATTGTTTTCTTTTTTATTGTTTCTGTAGTCTGATGCACATCGTTCATTTAACTATTTTGTGCATTATACTTCCATACTTTTGTCTGCACATTTATTGTCCTGACACTGCATTATGGACTCACCCAATCTTACATCGTCTGATCTGAACTTTGTGTTACGCTGGTGCCCTGGTAAACTTGTCAAACAAGAAATTGTGGCACTCTCTAAAGACATGGGATTATTACTGGATCATCAAAACAATTTAAAGAGCTGAGTTTTCAACTCTGCTGCGGCACCGGAGGCGCAGTCCATCCATGACTTTGGCCATAAATACGTCTTTATCCCAGCTCCCTGCTGCTGAATCCCAGTGCTTTGAGGATCCAGAGGCATGTGAGTTTTTTTTGGGTACAATGCTCACTTTATTTTGCGAATAGATCGGCCACTATGGATAAACAAAAAGCTTCATTTATGATCTCCCACCTACGTGGTTGGGCTGGTTATTGGGGCTCTGCGCTATGGAATTCATGTGATGCTAAAACTTTGGATTTCGACCAGTTCCTGGAGCACTTTAAGGGCACATTTTATCACTCTTGCCAGGGACACTCAGTCGGTAAACTTTTGTTTAATTTAAGTCGGGGCAGGTGCTCTGTAGCAGGTTAGACTTTTCTACAAAGACAACTCAGTTAAAGGAAGGAGCCGGCGCTTGTGAAGACTTATCGATCAGGGTTAGGGAAGAAAATCATCATTGAACTGGTGTAAAGGGATGAAAACCTGTTTCTCAACCACACCATTGCCATCACCATCAAAATAGACCAGCTCAGGCAGCTCCGGAAGAATGAGCGAGCTATGCAGCACCAGTTGTTACCCGACTCCACCACCTCGGACATTGAGACAACCATGCAAGTGGATTCCATTCGACTGTCAGCTAGTGAGAGAAATCGTCGCTTTTGTGGATGGTTACACCTTAACTGAGGAGACCATCTCCTTTAATAAGGTGATGGGCCCCGCAGTAAGTTTGAAAGCAATCAATGCCTCTACTAATGACTATATGAGCCCTGCTAAGTTCTCCATTTATTAACATTTTTGTTACCTGTGATTTTGTCATTTTTGGATGAGACTAAGCAAGACTATGCTCTTATTGATTCTAGCGCTAAGGGTTATTTAATTGACACTAAACTGGTGGAAATGTGGGGTTCCTACTCTGCATTACAGCATGTTATTCAGGTGTATATTCAATATATTTCAGAATCTCTCAACCGGGGCATCATACGGCCTTCCACATCTTCGATTGCATCGGGTTTCATTTTTGTTCCCAAAAAAGATTCCAGCCTAAGGCCATGTATTGATTATAGATCGTCTAATAAAGCCACACAGAAGATCCCCTTTGATTTCTTCTGCTATGATGCAGTTTAAAAGGGTCACATTTTATAAAAATTGGATTTGCCTTGGTACATTTCTTAAATCATCATGCATTGGCGTGCGTAAAACTGCAAAAAGTGCATTTCTCAAAACAATTCATACAAATAGTGAAACACCATGGATTGTCACCAAAAGCCATTTCTCAAAAGTAAATATCTGTGTCAATTAACTTGTCAGTGCAATCAGAATGACAAGTCATTGTGTCATTGTCTATGTATAAGACAGTCAAATTGATCGGTCATGTCAAAACAAAAATGTATTTTGTTTTTTTCAAAAGGTTCTGATGTAATCTGTGGCTAACATTTTGATAACAATTATTGAACATTGTAAGTTACACCTTAGTGTATGTGGGAGATGATTGCAAGACACTGGACAAGATTCACAAAAAAATGTGAACATAGGATACTTTTGGAAATTTGTCCAGCCTCTGCAGGCTGTGATGTCATTACACGCAGTATCCATGGCAGCCAAAAGGGAAATCTTTGTATGTGACTGGCAATTACATACTTTCCATTTCCATGCTGAGAAAAAAAATCCTTAATGGGGTTAAGGAATAGAAAGTAGTTGCCCAATATTTGGAATATGCGTTAGCACACTAATCTCAGAGATAGCAGCACCCATGGTTATGTTCTCGCCCCGTTGGCCTAACATATCAACTTTAGCTCTGTGGCCGATGATATTTTGGCCATGCCTTCTGTGTTAGGTTGAAGCCAGCCTCATCCATGTGGATAAATCTGTGAGGTGATTCAATTGCTTTCAAATGCTATATCCAAGAAGACACAAAATCAGTTTTATCAAGTACATGCTTTTTGTTTATTTTGGACAGATTTTGACAAAAAATATATAAAGAAAATGTATAGAAATAGGCTTGACATACTATATTTCCAAAAGTATTTGCTCACCCATATAAATAATCAGAATCAGGTGTTCCAATCACTTTGATGGCCACAGCAACTAGGCATGCAGACTGTTTTTACAAACATTTGTAAAATAATGGGTCGCTCTCATGAGCTTAGTGAATTCCAGTGTTGGACTGGAATAGGATGCCACTTGTGCAGCAATTCCTAAATATTCTTAAGTACTGAATATTAAAGTTGCCGAAGATTTATTTTTCAGCTAAGCCCCCTGTTTGAAGAGTAATCCACTAATTTTCCCACAGAGCATTCCAAGTTGACCGTTCTTATTTTACTTTTATCAGGCAGAGCTCTAGAGTGGGCAACCACCCAGTGGGAGAAAAATGCCCGGGAGTGCACCACTTATAAGTTTTGCGCCAAATCCCTACGGGAGACTTTTCACCATTCACAGCATTGCTGGAGCTCTGGGTCCCAGCTAGTTCATCTACGTCAGGGCTCGCACACCGTATCAGTTACACCATTTTATTTCGCAACCTGGCGGCTGACTGTGCGTGGGATGAGAAGGCTCGCATCACCTTTTACCTGGAGAGGCTCTCGGAATACCTTAGATTTGGATTAGATTCGCCAATGTTTTCTTCAGTTAAACCTTTTCAAGTCCCCAAATTAGACTTTATCAGTTTTTCTCTAGTTTATCATGCTTTTGCGGATGTTTTTTAGCGAGTCTCAGTCTCGGGAATTACCCCCTTAACGCCCATATGACTGCGCCATTAATTTAGTACCCGAAACTTCTCCCCCAAGGGGATGCCTCTTTTCATTAGCAGGTTCTGAAACAGGCTTTGGAGAAGTACATCCAGGAGGCTCTGGATCAGGGCTTTATTTGACTTTCATCCTCTCCCGGCAGTACTTTTTGTTGAAAGGAAGAACAATTCCCTACAACTCTGCATCGACTACCGAGGTCTATATGCCATCACGGTACAGGATTGGTATCCACTACCCCTTATAGCAGTGGTTCTCAACCTTTCTAATGCCGTGACCCCACAATACAGTTCCTCATGTTGCGGTGACCCCAAACCAAAAA
>JAOUQT010026700.1:0-11576 GCA_025769995.1 Xyliphius kryptos
GATGGATTGGCGCCCTGTCCTGGGTGTATCTGCCCAGTGCCTGAGATGTTCTCCCCTGGATGGGCAACCCCCCCTGCGACCATCATAAAGGAATAAGCGGAAGTGAATGAATGAATGAATGAATGAAATGTAAGAATTCCTGTATTGAATTTGATGACTTTTGCATTTAGCAGTGCGGTTTGTCTATTTTAAACAGTGGCTTGATTATTAAATACTGCAATGTTAATAATAACATCATATAAATGGTAAAAGATATGAGATCAGTCTTGAATATAATATCCAGATATCACTCCAATTTACTTGTCTGTGTCGTTCAATGTTTACTTGCGAAAAAATTACAGGTTTAGCCATATTAGTGCCCATGTTATTTCTAGGGCATGTCCTGTGGGCGGCACCCATGGTTCATGCGAGCGAACATGTGCCTGTGGGCATCATCTTGACTACGTCTGATCTAGATAAACCAGCACATGCCAACTTCACACAGAAAGGGAATCAAACTTTGAACTCCCTGCAACAGCAGTACCCACTGTCTATTTTTGAAGAAAATGATCACAAAGGCTTTTTAGAAGAAATATAAAATGTGTAAAATTTTGAGAAACTAACGAAAGGTTTTTAAGGCAACTGTCTTTGCATTGCATGTACTTAACATGCAAAATTACAATTAAACAGTAGCTAACTTAATGCTAGTGGGTGGTCAGGATGTGGCTTCATCGGTCTAGGAGTTGGGAGTTTCAAACCCAGAATCTTCCAAACAGTTGCCAGTGTAAAAAATGTTGTTACAGATCTGATATTGCTCTCTTTCTGACATAACTATCGTTTAAATATTATAATTATTGTTATAATAACAGTAAAATTAAAAATGTTTTAAATGCAAGCTGGGTTTCTGTGTGCACGATGTGTGCCAGCATGTCAATTTTTTATTTGTTGAGCTATTAATGACATATTCACGTGATGGCTTAGCTTTGGATTTGGTGTTGTAAAACTAATTTGTAGCTTTAAAAATATACAGACTACTGAGCCAAGACTATCTATAAACTAATAAACCAAGGTTGTTCAAAATGGCATCCAAAATTAGGTATACCCTTAAAGTTAAAAAATTAACTTGTTCATAGTTTAAATATAAATGGCCGTTTCAGCGGCATTACAATTTTAGATAACAGTTTAACTGTGTAATTAAAAGTTGAATTATCTCACAAAGTAACAAACTCAGATTAGCCTTTGTTAATGTGCATTGCCAAAAACCGAACATCTTGCAACACCTTGTGTTGTTTCTTTTGGGGTCCTGTGCATCAAATGAAATTAATCAGATGGATTATTTGAATTTGCGATTCTATTCTGAAGGCATTGTTTATTAATCGTTTTATCTATGATTTTCCTTTAAATAGAAAAGTCTGTTATATTTATGTATTTATATATTATCATTTTATATTTTTACTTCAGAATGTCGGGAGGCAGAATAACGACAGCGACTGTGGAGCATTTGTCTTACAGGTAATTTATTAACTAGTTAATATGACAATTTGCTACTTTAAACATGTTTAATACTATAAATGAGGTTTATGTTTAAAAACATATTTGAGTGCATAACATTCAAAGTTCTATTTTAAATTTGATTCAACTTCATTGTCATCGTTTAGGAAACAAGTACAGCCAATATAATAATGCAGGTAGCATCTAACCAGTATTATACAGCATATAGTACATTGTATTATTTACATAATGTGCAGTAATTTCGTCATGAAAATAAATGTGTAATATATTTAGAGGAGATGTAAAATAAGATATAAACATGTACAGCAGGCTGTATGTAGATATATGAAGAGTACTGTGACATTATAGTGAAAAGTAGTGAAACGTAATACAATAGAATGTTAAACACTTCTAATAATATTTCCATCGATTCTTATTTTTTTTTAAGTATTGCAAGTGTCTGGCCCTTGGACAGCCATTCAGCTTCAGTCAGCAGGACATGCCTAAACTGAGAAGACTTATGTACAAAGAACTGTGTCACTGCAAGCTCTCACTGTGATGACCAGGTTAAGGTCCTTTCATCTACAGGAAAAGCAGCAGCAAAAGAATAATATGGAAAAGACAGCTGGACTATAAATGAGACATGACATTATCAGACCCACTTTTTTTATTTTTATTTTGTATCAGTGTTTTTTTCTCGTGGTTGTCAGAGGCCTTTTTGTTTTTCAAATGGCTACATTTTTTAATTGTGACATTTTCGGGGGGAAATCTTTTTGCAGTCTTGCAGAGAGCATTCTCTCAGTGGTTTAAAACATGTTCTTGGCTTTTCACCAATTGTAAAGGTGTTATAAGATTTTTTTTTCTTAAATGTTGGGATGAGTGTCATGTTATTCAAACTTGCAAGTATAATCGTTTCAGTTTTTCCAATAAACATTTCTGAAACCTGATTAAGTCTGATTAGGTTCACACAAATCAGTGTGTATTGTTCAGGTGGTATTTAGTCCTGTGATGGTGGGCTTTTTGGGGATGGGAATTATTGTGGATCCTTTAAAGCATGATGGTACAACACACAGCTCCAGTGATTTGTTGAAAATCTTTGTGAAGACAGAAGCGAGCTGGTCTGTGCAGTTCCTCAGACAGGAGGGTGACACTCCGTCTGGGCCTGGTGCCTTCCTCACTCTGTTTTTTGAAGAGTTGGTGCACGTCTCCTTCACAGATCTTCAGGGCAGGCTGGATGAGTGTCTGAGAGTCAGGAGGGTGTGAATTGGTGCTGTCAGGTTGGGTGGAGCTGGGCTTTTCATACCTACAGTAAAAACTGTTAAGGTCTTCAGCCAGTTGACGACCCCCCATTGTCTGGTGGGGGGTTCTTTTGTAGCCTGAGAGATTATGCAGGCTGATGGCTGATGGCTCGTTAGTGGACATCAGTCTGTTCAGCTTGGTGGAGTCGCTCTTCTTAGCAGCTCTGATCTCTATTGAGTGTGTTCCTTGCCTTGTTGCAGAGCGCCCGGTCCCCACTCCTAAATTCTTCCTCTTTAGACTGCCGCAGCTGCTTCAGTTTGGCGTTGAAGCAGGGCTCGTCTTTATTATATCTAATGTGAGTCCTGGTCGTAACACAGATCTCCTCACAGAAGCTGATGTAGGATATCACTGTTTTAGTGTATAGCGTCCTCAGTCTGTTGACTCCATGCAATCCTGAAGCCTTTCTTTAGCCCCACTGGTCCACTTCTTTACAGTACTGACCTCAGGCTTGGCCCGCTTGAGCTTCTGTCTGTAGGTCGGGAGAAAATGGACCATAGAGTGGTCAGATAGGCCCAGAGCAGCTCAGGGAACAGGGCGATATGCACCCTTTAATACAGTATAGCAGTGATCGAGAACATTACTCTCCCTGTTGGGGCAGGTAACATGCTGTCTGTATTTGGGCAGCTTACTGGTGAGTTTCGCTTAACCACTTTAGTTAGTTGTCTGTTTTCATTACTATTAAAGGTAGTAAAGGTTTTTATTTATTTAACATATTTGTTTCAAAAAGACAGAACTTTTCATTCATTCATTATCTTCTCCTAAATCCCTTATGAGGGTCGCAAGGGGGAAGGGGGTCCCATGCGCATCGAGGGGCGAACATCTCGGGTGCTGGGAAAATACACTTTCACATTGGCTTGGTTTTCAAGTGTTTAGATCAGCGTAAAACTACACTGAGACAATGCACTTTTATAAAATGTACTATTTAAGTAAAAGAGCAGGGTAGCATACACAGCATAATGGAGCGCTTCCCCAGCTAAATGTTGTCGGTTCTATTTTTGCCTTACCACCATTAACTCTGGAAGTATTTGTGTAGTCAGTGTATTGGTGAGCAGACTACATAACCATGCTTCCGTGACTAAAAACAATGGAAAGCATGTCACCAAAGGGATCCCAAAGTTAGAAGCAATCATTTCATGTGAAGCGGTGGCCATGTTAGGAAACAAAGGGTAAGGGGGGTGGGGTGCCATCAAGTATCCTATGGGTCAGTAACTTAGTTCTTTATATAGATAGAATTTAATTAAAGCCTGAATTACTGTGGATGTAAATGTTTGAACCTATCCATGGTGTCACTGCCTTTAGATGTAATATGCTAGGGATAGGCTCTAGAACCAACTAAAAAAAAACTTTTTTGACAAGGAGGGTCAGTTCAAAGAACAAAGAATGTCTTATTTTATTTAGTGTCTGGCTTTGTGTGTTATCTTTGTCACTATCATGAGCTTATTCTTGTTAGTCTGTTTCTAAGGAATCTGTGTAATTCTACAGTGTTAAAATCTCGTATTATGGCGATACAGCTTTGAGAGTTACCCTCTTCTGTGGTCGATTCAGTGTTACCAACTCCTCAGTAAGGAAAGTAGCTATTGCCTGTCTGCTAAACTGCGTCATCATTACCTAATTTGCATAGTAGTCAATTTGCGTGTATTTGAAGCTGTAAAGAAATAACACTGTGGAAGAAAAAAGTGAGTAAAACACCCAAAACATGTCAAAACTACAAATAAACAATTTATAAACCCTCTGATGTCCTCAGAGTTTAATGGAATGTTCCCAACAACTTTGGAACGTCGAGAGTGGTGGTTGTCATAGCTGTAAAAATAAAGAAAATCACTTAGAACGTCAGATCAGTTGTGTTCAGACAAGCTCAGTTGAGTTACGAAACACTATTGCAAATTATCAAGAATCCACAAATATGTTCAGGTAAGAGAAATAAGTTAACACTGAAATGGTTGGAACTCTTTGTGCTTCAACTGCTGAAGCTCGCTGCATGTTTGAGCTAAAATGATCAAAACATATAAGTTAAATGACCTAATAATGGAGCTTATTAATAAACACCCATGTATATGCTAATTACACAATGAGAATATCTTACATGTGGGCTGCACAATGGCTTAGTGGTTCGCCTCTCAGTGCTGGTTCAAATCGTGATCTGGGTGGAGTTTCCATGTTCTCCTCAAGCCTGCGAGGGTTTCCTCCAGGCTCCCCGGTTTCCTCCCACAGTCCAAAAACATAGATTCAGGGTAACTTGAATGCTCAAAATTGCCCCATATGGTGTGTGTGTGTGTATGGCTGTATGAGTTCTTAGGTTGTTAAATGTCTTAAATGACAGCAGTTTGGGTTTGGGAAAAAAGCCTACATTTTAACACATTTTCACCAACGATTCCACAAATGTCATGTATTTTTGCAGATAAGTCCATGGCGTGATGTCAGTGGACTGTTCTTTTTGCAATTCTTCATCTCTGTGCTGTATTTGCACTTTGTTTACATATATAATCTGTACATCATTATTGTTTTACAAGTGTTACCACTGTCCGGCTGCTTATAGAAGTTCCCCTTGACTTTGGATTCTTGCAAGTTTTTTTTTTCCCTGTTAGAAGAAAACAAATAACAAAAAGATGATCATTGCCTCTTTCACAATGGCTTGCTCCTTATAGGATTAGATCAGTGCAAAACTACATTGAGACAATACACTGTTGTAAAAATGTGCTATATAAATAGACTAGCCCAAATTACTGTAGATGGAAATGTGTTTAAAACTTTTCATAGCCTTTAGACGTAAGAAATGGAATAGGCTCTAGAACCTACCATGTAACTTAAAATGAAGGGTCAGTTCAAAGAAGCCGTGTTTTGAATTTATTACTCTGTCTATTCTAGATCTATCATTGTTAATTATTTATGTGCATTCGTTTTTTTGCAAAGATAGTTAATTAATGTTAAATAATATGGATTATCCACGTCAGAAATCTGGCTTCGTGTGCTGCCTTTGCCTTTGTCACCATCACTGTCTGTTTATCCATCGTATCTGTTAACGTTTATTCTAGTTAGCTTGTTTGCTTATTATATTATTGCTTATTATTTGAGAACGAGGGCAAAACAAACATGTTTTTAAAGAAACTTTGTAACGCTACAGTGTCGAAATCTCGTTTTATAGAGCTGTACGGCTTTGAGAGTTACTCAATCTGTCTTCGACTCAGTAATTCCTGTAACTGCGAATGTAAAGGCGTCATGGGCGTGGCTATGCTTCATAGTGACGTTTCTTGGCCTATAAACTGTAAGATGTGTCCGCCTCCTTGTGGATTGATCACAATATCTTCCAATCAAAACGATTCTGTCGGCCACAGCTCTCACGTATTTAGCACATTTCCGCTTCTCTGCCTTTCTTTGTGATAATGTCGGCTCAACATGACCATAGGTGAGTAATGCGCAATGTACAATCCGATTTAGTCGTGTTTAGTGCGTCTAGCTTTTTAAAACCGGAATTCTTAGCTTTCTGAATGTCTTATGTTTAAAGCTTAATGCCAGCAAGTAAGTTAGTATACGGTTACGTTTGTATATATTTAAGCGAAAAGCCGGCGCCATGTAACAGCATGGCCTGCAACATATTTTATTAGCGTTAGAAAAAGACATGTTTGGCGCACAGTGTGCCTGTTACTTTGGGTTTGTGTGTATATATATATTTTTAAAACAGTCGAAATTACATAAAGATTTTCTATATTTAATCGTACATATCATTCCTTGAGGCGACGCCATGTTGGAGTGCCGGCTCTTTAGCCTGAAGCTAACACCCGGCTCCGGCCTTATCCACATGGTCGTCTTCTGACTACGTACAGCTGCCGTTACCCACAATATACGATCAGGTATATTAGAAAAGAAAATAGTAAAACAATTACCGCGGTCTTAATCGTGGATGTTCAGTTTTTAGTTCGTTAAATTGGATTTTAATGAAGCCGAGCCTCGAGCACATGGCCTACACGACGGACAAAAGGGCGCTGTATTTATGATGGAACGGGCCTAAGATTCTTTCACTCAGCTTAGTGGTGATATCGGAGACCAATGTAAAATTTAATACGATTTTAAGTCGCCAATTTACCTAGTTTATCTTAAACGCGCCACGTAACTTGATCACTGTCGTGATTTTCCATTTAATTTAATCAATCGTTAATTGTCGTGTTTCATAGTAAAATAGCGACGTGTTGAACGCGATGAATATCTTTGGATTGTGCGTTACGGCTTAGGCCACGACACACTGATCTTAGCTTGATCTGGCGTTGTCGAGTCGGTTTATTATATATTTGTTACCGAAACTAGTCAATTTAAAAAATATAAATGCCTTTCTCGTGTGACTGACTATTGAAACGAAGTATTCGTAGACGAGGTCGAATTTGTTGGATCACGTGGTGATCGTCTTCAAGTGTGTGAAAGGTACAAACGAATCGATTCTTTTGCAACTGACTCACAAAAATGGCGGCCTCTTGTAGGAAACAGCGACGTGTCTACAGGGTTGCCACCCTCCATCTTAAAATCGATTCTTGTGCCCTGGCTTTCGTTAATTAATGGCCCTGTAAAACGGATTAAAAACAGTAGTGTTGTCTCTATAACGTGTAGAAAACGCTAAATTCTGTGTAAAAATGATCCTATGACTTTCCCTTCCAGACCTAGAGACAATGGCCCCGAGGGCATGGAGCCAGATGGAGTCATTGAGGTACTGTTTTATTTTTTGTGGAATTTGTATCGTTTTAAAACAAGTTAATTTTAACACGATATGTCTGCTTTGGGAAAATTCAACCAGTGTTTGTGTGGTTTACTTCTCATAGGGCAACTGGAAGGAAGTTGTCGACAGTTTTGATGACATGAACCTGCGAGAGAATCTTCTCAGGGGAATATATGCCTATGGTTTTGAGAAACCGTCTGCCATCCAGCAGAGGGCAATTCTCCCTTGTATCAAGGGTATGTTCACACTTTAGATGTATGTATACATTTGACCCTTATCATCTGGGCAGGACACTGCCCCTTGATGGCAGCAAGTTTCATATCTGATAAGGGAAGAGTATATTTAACCCATGTTCATCACAGTCTACTCAATATAATGAGGAATGACTGCTTCATGCAATGGGCACAGAAGAGCATTTGTTTTTGAGTTTAGTTTTAGTTCTTATTGTGAATTTTCCATTGTTTGCAGGGTATGATGTCATCGCCCAGGCTCAGTCTGGTACAGGAAAGACTGCTACTTTTGCCATTTCTATCCTGCAGCAGATTGATGTTGAGCTGAAGGGAACCCAGGCTATGGTCCTGGCTCCAACCAGAGAACTTGCTCAACAGGTTAGTCTAATTCAGTTTTCTGAAGTTGTGCTGTAGTCATTCCCTTATCATCTGGGCAAGGTAGTGTCTCTGTGGCACATTCCTATATCTGTTAAGGGAAGATAAAGCAACCCATATTCATCACAGTCTACTCAGTACAGTGAGATGAAGACTGCTTCATGCGATGGGTACATGCCCTCCCTTAAGAGTTAATTTTGCAACTACACCTACATATTTTTTTTCTGAATTTTAGGATAACTGAACAATAAACAATTAACATTGTAAAGGCTGGATTTAATTTAATGTAATACATATATACTATCACTAACGTTGTCTCTTAATGTAGATTCAGAAAGTTGTCCTTGCTCTTGGAGACTACATGGGTGCTACCTGCCATGCCTGCATTGGTGGCACAAATGTCCGCAATGAAGTGCAGAAGCTTCAGGCTGATGTGCCTCATATAGTAGTTGGAACACCTGGACGTGTCTTTGACATGCTCAACCGTCGTTATCTCTGTAAGTAGTGCCAATTGTAACTCTGTATCTGAATCTGTATTGACTAACTAAATGCTGTTATGATGATCCCCATGCGTGTCAACTGACTGCAGAGGCTCTTGTGTTTCTCTGCTGCATCTTAGCGTTTTGCTTGGATGCATGCAGGGCCACAACCCTCTGGAGGCATGATCAGACCTTACTGACCTGAATGCAGCATTACCATATTTCTTTGATGGAATAGCACTGAAGTCATGGCACCGTCTTACTGTGTAGCAGCAATAATTTTTTACCTTAGACAGCAACTTAAGAAAATTGCTGATGCCCAACCTTCTAATGGGAAGTATGGTGGCACTGCAGTTATACAGAGCCTGTTCTGATACTAGTGATGTGGTGCCAATGGTCACTCCTACCTAAATTATTTAGTTGTGTAGTTTATAGCTTATTACAGTCTTGTTAACCAATAATTGGTTCATTTTAAATTATGGTGTATACCAGTCAGCAATGTTAAGTTGTTCATATAGGCGGCACAAGAGTAGTTTGTAGTAGTAATTGTGTAGCCATACTCAATTTTGATAAATGCTGTTGGTTTGTTTGCTCCTCAGCTCCCAAGTACATTAAGATGTTTGCACTGGATGAAGCAGACGAGATGTTGAGCAGAGGGTTCAAGGACCAGATTTATGAGATTTTCCAGAAGCTGTCTACCGACATTCAGGTAAAACACAATTAAGAGTTTATTAAACAGTTTTCTTAGTAAATCTTTTCCAAAGTTCCCTTTGCCATACAGCTGCTTGTGCTGTGATTGGAATCAAATTCTTTGGAAAAGAAAACCTGCTGCTCTCCACAGTGACTGAGTCTCTCTTTGCACGACTATTAAGCAGCTAACATTTACATTGGCGCTGTAGTTTCATTTAAATGTTGTCGGTACAAAAAGTTGATCACCAGTTCTTAAATGTGTTTTTAAGCATTCAAGTAAGATGTGTCTCGTCATTTCCAGGTGATTCTATTGTCAGCCACCATGCCTCAGGAGGTGTTGGAAGTCACCACAAAATTCATGCGAGAACCAGTAAGGATCCTAGTGAAGAAGGAGGAACTGACCCTGGAGGGTATTCGTCAGTTCTACATTAATGTTGAACGAGAAGTAGGTCATTTTTAATTTTGCCTGTTTGGTAATTTCTGTAATTAACTGGTGGTGCTTTGTTCATAACAGAAAAATATTGTCAGTAAAATTGGATACTGGATTCACTTTGCAGTAATCTATATGAAGGATCACCAACTCTGGTCATGGAGTTTTGTCCCTCTTAATTGGCCAATGTCTGAGTAGCTTATCAGTTACTTAATAAAGGGCACTCTGTCTCAGGATCGTGTTGGAATACATATTGCTTGCTATATTCTAATGAGATCTTAAATCTGACTAAACTGAAGTTGTGAAAAACATGCTGGAATATGGTGGGGGGTTAACATTCTATGTGCCTGTGGTCTTCATTTTGATATGTAAGTTAAACTTGTAGGAATATGGGTAGATACATTTTTAGAAACCTTATGGAATAAAAAAATTGGGTTTTCAATTTAAGAACTAAATATAATTAGACAAACATTTCTACTTCTGAGCCACTTTAAGATAGAATCCAACATTGAAAGCCAGACCCTTAGTTCAAGTTCAGTCATACTGTTAAATCCCTTGTCTTGATGTAAAATCCTAAGAATGAATGTTAAGAGGCTGTGAATTGGCTTGTATCAGCCCTCTATTGATAGAGTGCTTACTACACATGTGAGCAATCGCCTATAAACAGTAACAATTTCTGACTAATGAATGTAACCACTAATGGTTTTGTTTTAGGAATGGAAACTGGATACACTTTGTGACCTGTATGAAACCTTGACCATCACTCAAGCTGTAATTTTTATCAACACCCGTCGCAAGGTGGACTGGTTGACTGAGAAGATGCATGCAAGGGACTTCACAGTTTCTGCTTTGGTACGGTTTTATTTAATTTGAATTATACAGTGTTTGTTGTGCTAGATAATTTTCTTATAGCTAAAACTTGGATCCATGTTGATATGTGGTCAATCTTTTAGCATGGTGACATGGACCAGAAGGAGAGGGATTTGATTATGAAAGAGTTCCGTTCTGGCTCCAGTCGTGTCCTTATCACTACTGACCTGCTGGTAAGTTTCAGTCCCGTTAAATACTTCCTAAAATACCCTGAAAACACTTTGTTAATAAGAACGTGAGCTTCATTACTTGATCTCAAAACACTACATTGTTAAAAACCAAGTGCATATTTGGGCTCCAAAGAGTTTACGTTGACTTTTGAGTTTTGTACCCCTAACCTTCTCCAAAGTTCCCTTTGCCCTGCAGCTGCTTGTGCTGTGGTTGGAATCATATACTTTGGAAAAGTAAACCTGCTGCTCTCCACAGTGACTGAGTCTGTCTCTTTACACAACTATTAAGCAGCTAACATTTTCCATTAGTGATATTTAAGTATCAATATAGATGTGCAACAGTGTATGCTCATTCGTTAAAAAAAAATTGAATTGGGCAATTTGATGGACAGGAACAGAAAATAACTTATTCAAACTTTTACCCTGCAAAGACCCTCCTTGTCATTTGTCAAATGATGGAGCTAGCCAACATTTTTAGGATTTCTTGCTCTGGGAAGCACTTGGGTCATGTTGACCCTCATAAGTATGTCTGAACTTAGTCTTCTTTTTACATTGCAGACAATTACCAATTTGTCAATTGAATTGAATACATTGTCAATTGAGACCAATTACTGGAAAGAGGTGCCAGAAAGTGCCGTAATTTAAAACTTTTGAAGATTGTTCTATTTTAGTTTAAACTAAGGATTTCCTCCAGTTGCATCTTGCCCTTCACTTATGTTGCGCAGTATATTTGCGTGTTGGGCAGGTACATTCAAATGGAGTGTTTTACCATATAGCTGTATATGCTTGTTGGGTAAAGTCTGATCCTATTTTGGTCGGCATACTCTTTATTTTTAATTAAAGTTTTTGGTATGTGTTTGG
>JAOUQT010026708.1:0-11576 GCA_025769995.1 Xyliphius kryptos
GAATTGAGTGATTCCATATTTTTTCCCTGTGCTTGGTCAATAAAAGTAACATTTACTGACTTCCACAATGTTTTCTCTTAATTTTTTGAGTGTTCCAGAAAGCCAAGTTTGTTCTACAGATGAAATGTCTAAATGAGTGCTCACCCAAGACTGGTCCATACTTTTTGCCATGGGTTGTAGTTCAAAAAGTGCAGATTTTTTACTTTTTACAAATATCTAGACAAGCTTACATTTTGAATGGTTATGTATTGACAAGGTTGTTTATGATGTAGTAATTTATCAGATGAGTTTAATCATGTTTTTGTAGGTAAAAATATGTATATGTTAATAGCAGTAAAAACGTGAATTTTTAGAATTGCGTCCCAGTGGGTGAAAGTTTTGGAACAGGGTACTAAGGATCCAAATAAATAAAATGTCCGAAACCCTAATTATTCAGGATTGCTTTAGAATGCCCTTCATTGTCCCAAACAACCACGTTTTAAGATTAAGATCAGGTTCGATGTGGAGGAATCAAGTGGTCTGCTCAAGGTCACAAACTTAAACCCACTGAAATATTTTAAGATGAATTTGGATAAGAGCAAAACTTCATTCATTAATTCATTATTTCCCACTTACTCCTCTACTAGGGTTATGGTGCGGTTCCCCATGGCCATCAAGGCACTGGGCAGATGCACCCAGGACGGGGCACCAACCCATCACTGGGCGCACAAACAAACAAACACACTATACAGGGCAATTTAGAGATTCAATTTACCCTGAATTCATGGTTTTGGACTGTGGGAGGAAACCGGAGAGTCCCATGTGGACACGGAGAACATGGAAATTCCAACCAGATCAGGATTCAAACTGAGAAGCCCTAGTGCTGAGAGGCGAACATGCCAACCACAAAGTCACTGTGTTGCCCCAGAGCAAAACTTCTCATTTAAAACTATGGCTCTTAAAACTATCCACTGAGACTGATATGCAAAAGTTTTGCAAGCTTGTGTAAATTGTTTTAGCTTCAAATCATTCCAACTTCTGCTGGTAGCCAACGTTTTACAACATCTTATTCAACAACCACACGTCTGAAAGTTGATTTGTCTTCATAGTTTCACATTTAGTGATCGTTTTAAAAATCCAGTTTGAGAATCAGTTAAGTGCATAAACCTCACGGCCATGGTTAAACCTGCTTCACTGGACATAGCACATTTTACTCACCAGAGGACTGGACTTTGATTTCAAAGTAGCTCTTGTTTTGGTGAAGAGGGGCGTTGGCGAGACACGCTCCGCTCCCGCAGATCCGCCTCCCGCTTTTCACCACGACCACATCCGCGCCTGTAGGAGCAGAGACACACGCTCACATCACTGGCCCTCCGCCACAGCCCTCAACCCGGTAGGTACTGCCTTACACATCACGCAGCGCATGAGATCACCGCACAATCAGCACGGGGGCAAAATCAGGATTTTTTTTACGAACGGTGGATTCTGTCCTAAAGCTACAGATAGCCACAAGCTAGCGGCAGGGACGCAGAAATTGGCCCAGCTGTTTGTGGAAGCAGTACATGTGCTGGCACACGGTTTATACCTAAACTACACAAATGTAGGTCTATTTTAATTAGCGAACGGGGGATCGAGAAAGCATGTTATTGAGACACGATGTAAGGATGCTCTTTAGATTATCCTATAGCCTTTCAGCGGCTTTTATCCGCAGGGATTATATATGAATCTTTTTTCCTACCCATGTGGTGAGTGTCGAGTTGAACAGTGGGCATTTCTTTGAGAGGTTTATGATCAGATCCCCCATCACCACAACAGCAGCCCAAACAGCACGTAAACATCGCGGCCATTCCACGGTCCCTGTAGTGTGGGGCTTTATTAAGGAGCTCTGGGCAGCACGATGACGCGCCATTCGAAGCGCTGCGATTGGTCGCACTACCTTTATTAACGAGCAACAATAGCGGCAATGACGTCACATTTAAAATGGCAGCACATGAAGCTGCACACAGTTCTGTGCCGTGCCAGTTCATTTGAGTAAATTATGGCACAGGGTGAGAAAAAAGATTATATGTTTTTTTGTGCGTAATGTTAATGTTTTTTTCCATCTTTCTATTACCAAAGACAGGTAAAAGATTATTTTTTATACCTAATAAATCAACCTTTTTAAAATATAATTTAGAATATCCGATTGCCTCACCGGCATATCTGTTTGAATGGAGGCCCCGATCTTAAATTAAATTTGGTTAAAACAGAACTTCTTATAATCCCAGTGAAAACCTCAATTCATTATGACGTGACCTTTTTAACTGATGGCTCCATAAATCTCTCCAACCGACTCGATCCGTAACTTTGGTTTCTCAATTGACACACATCTTAAACTATCTGATCAGGTCACCAAAACTGTCCATTCCTGCAGATTCATTCTGTATAATATCAGGAAGAGCAGACCTTTCTTATCAGAATGGACTTCTCAGCTGCTTGTAGCTGCTTGAGCAAACTCGGGTCACTCCATTGGCTTCCTGTAGCTGTTCACATTCAGAACAATGTACTTACTCTTGCCTACAGGACAATCACTTGATCCACCCTCTCTTACTTTTAATCCATCTTTTCAAAATACACTCATTCATTGAAACTCATTCACTGCACTGTAGTGATGAATGCCATTTTACTCCATTTCATTCACCACTGCTAAATTATGAAACGATCTTCCCAAACACATTTGTTTCACAGGCACTTGCTATTATAATAATTCTTTAAAATACAGCCGGATCAGATAATTATCAGGTTTGATGACACTGTAGTGTAGCTACTGATTTGTGTTGTTTTATCATTTGTAAGTCCCTTTAAATAAAAGCATCTACTAAATGTAGTTCTTTAGACAAACCAATTTAACCTTTTATATATGAAATATATAGTTTAATTATATATTTAAGATTGAATATTATGACAATATCAAAAAACATTTTGGTTGTTTTCAAGTGTATTTAATAATTCAAAATTTGATGTTTAAAGGCGGTAATATAATGGACAAATATATTTTTTTATTTCATACAGAAAAAATAAATTCATTTATTGATCAAAAAAAATTAAGAAACATGCCACAAACAGATCTAGTTGTCAATGTATAATACATTTTCTCCATCCACCCATTAGCCTCCACTTATTCCTCGATTAGGGTCGCAGTGGGGTTTGTCATGCCCATCCAGAGGAGAACATCACAGGCATTGGGCAGATACACCCAGGACAGGAGGCCAATCTATCGCTGGGGACACATTCAATCATACACATCCACACACTATACAGGGCAATTTAGAGTATTCAATTTGGGAGCAAACAGGAGAACCAGGAAAAAACCCACGCATACATGAGAAGAACATGGAAACTCCACACAGATTGGGATTCAAACTGGGAATCCTCAGCGCTGAGAGGTGAACGTGCTAACCACTAAGCCACTGCTCCGCCGCCCTAAAACATTATATATTTAATGAAATGTCACATTTCTTATCCATTTGCTGATTATAGGCAATTTTGTACCACTGTAAACCACAATTTTAACCAAAACATATCGACTTATCATATCAAAACATTACAATCAGATGCTTTAAAGAAAAACATAAACATAAATTCCCCTAGATCAATAACGGCCCTCACTGCATGTGAAAGTTAAGGAAGCAAATTGTCTCAATAGAAAAACACAGGTAAGTAACTGTAACAATGGTGGAACAACCTGGGATGTTCCATAATTTTGCAAGGATGCACACATCTTCTAGGGGGGAGGTCACTGTCTCTGGTAGATACTACTTTCTATAGAGGGTTATGAGATGGGCAACTTTACATGTAAAGTTTTCAAAAATACTTCTTTACCTTTCAGTGAATGTAATTAAGATTTTTGTAGGTGATTGTATGGGTGAGAAAAAAAACTTTGAAAAAGTGTCTGACATGCTCACGTGCAGAAATAGGAAGCAAAATGAAGCGTTTTCTCTTAAGACTTATAAACCACTGATTTAGGTTATTCCAGTTTTTAAAAGAACTCGCTATGAAAAAATAGATGTCAGATTGGATAATGATCAGGTTTGATTATACCACAGTGTAGCTGTTTTCTTTAACTATTGACTTGTATTTTCTTATTTGTAAGTTGTTTTAGATAAAAGCATCTACTAAATGTAAAATGAATAGCTTAATTGTAGAGATAAATTCACATAAACCATCATTGTGTTCTTTAGATTTTAACAATCACATGAAGCTCACAAATAATAATAATAATCATTCATTATTTTCTGCCTTATCCTGTACGAGGGTCGTGGCAATTTAAGGCAGTCAATTTACCTTGAATCAATGTTTTTTTTGTGGGAAGAAAATGGAGATCCTGGAGGAAACCCACATGAACACAGGGACACCATGGAAACTACCACCCAAATTGGGATTCAAACCAAGAATCTCTAGCAATGAAAAACAAAAACTACCTTACAAGATCTTTATATGAAAAGTAGAATTGATCTCCTCTGCTAGGTTTCACCATACACTGCAACTCGGACCACTGGGCTGTTTTGAAGCTTTGACTGCCTTGCATCACATTTCAGCGTTACAGCAGTACTGTTGCTAAAACTTGGTAAAAACAGGGTAATTGGGAATCATGCCTCACAACATTGGTTATCTTTAAATGGTTAGTAGGAAGAAAAACTCAGTCTTCTTCCTCCTTCGGCGTTCACTCTATTATTTAGGGGTCACCACAGTGATAAACTTGCACATTAGACCTGGCAATGTTTTACGCCTGATGCCCTTCCTGACACAACCCTCACCTCTACCAAGCTTGAGACACACAGGCTATGGGGACAAATTAAAGCAGACGATTTGTTTTACATCCACGTTTTCAGACAATGAGTGTTAAAAAAAACAAGGTGGTATAGCTTTTTAATGGAACTAGATGACAAAAGTAGCGTAGCCCCCTAGCGGCGCTCGGCGTCACCAAACATCCCGCGCGTGGTCGAATCGACCAATCAGCGCAGACCCACCAGCTCACTGATGGCATGGAAACAAGGGGAAGAAAAATATCGAGGTCAAAATATTTTGCCACGTGACGCTCTGGTTATTGGTTATCGATGCAGCGCGGGCCGCCGGCACATGGCGCGGTGGCGTGACGTGCGCTCAGCTGTTTGTAGGCAGAAGTTGGGAGTCGCAGAACAGCGAATCGATTCCTCACCAGCGTTCAGCCGCAGCAGGAGTGAGTGCGCGAGCTGATTGTGCACTCGCACAGAGCGCGACTCCCTGCATTCGCCATCAGGCACGGATTAACGGTTTACGCTCCGTATCCAAATGATAATCACTAAACTCAAGTGTGAACGCGTTTTTTTTAACTCTCACGTTGTCATGTTTTGCATAGCAACTGCCCTCACCCCCACCCTGCTCTCAAAATAAGAATCATCCAGCTTTAGAGAGAAAAAAGGATTTTCGTAAGATGCGGAATATTGCGCGTGCCTATTATGGCATCGAATAGGTTATTATAACCGGCGTCAAGTTTAGAAATATAACGGGACTGTGTTTATATCGCACATTTGTGACGTTTGGCGTAGTCTAAATACACATCCATCGCATCCGTGCCTTTAAATGGTTAAACTTTACTCTTTTTAAAAGCGTCAAGTCTGCACAGCAACAAGCGCAAGTCAGAACTGCGCCGCGTCCTCTGAGCGTCTCTCTGCTGCCGCTGCTCTGAAGCCTGATCTGTTCGAAACCCAAAAAGGGGAAATGGACGCCGGATCTCGGATATTTCTCAATGAAGCGAGACATCATCGCAAATCCCAACACACCGAACAGTGCTCGTCCCTCTGGCTCAAGTCAAACCCGGACTAAATAAATCAGTGTCGGGATAGATCGGAAGAAAACGACCCGCTGCACAGCAATCGACGCATTGTGCAGGATCCATTCGGGATTATAGACTCTTGCTATAGTTTGCAGGTAGATATCAAGTAACTTTTCCAGACATACATAAACAAAAACCATAATTGAAAGAATGCCAAGCGAACTCAAAAAGTAGAATGAAATGTGCTTCGGCCATACGCAGCATTAATCTGACCTGGTTACTCGTGACGACCCACTCTTATGTCATGACTTTCTCTCTCGTTTCAGAGCGCGATGGATCTCCTGGAAGAGGAGCTCACTTGTCCTGTATGCTGCTGCCTGTTCGAGGACCCGCGGGTGCTGCCCTGCTCGCACAGCTTTTGCAGAAAGTGTTTGGAGGGCATCCTGGACGGTAATCGCACCCCCCTCTGGAGACCGCAGTTTAAATGCCCGACCTGCCGGAAAGAGACGACGCACAACGGCGTTACGAGCCTGCAGGTCAATTACTCTTTACGCAGCATCGTGGAGAAGTACAACAAGATTCGTACAAGCCCAAAGATGGCTCAGTGCCGCGCGCACAGTGCACAGCCGCTCAACATCTTTTGCGCCACCGACCTGAAACTTATCTGCGGCTTTTGCGCAACGACCGGGGAGCACAAAGGCCACACGTTCTGTGCGCTGGAGGAGGCACACGAGCGCGAGAAGTTGGCCTTCGAGGAGCTGATCTGCGCCGTGGAAAGCTGGAGAAGCGCCGAGGTTCTGTCGTGCCTGGAGGCGCTGGAGGGCGCGAGGAAAACCGCGCTGAGCAAGGTCTCTCGCGACATGGAGCGGGTTTCCGGGTACTTTGACAAGCTGTTCCGGGCACTCGAGCACAAGCGCAGCGAGATCCTGTCGGACTTCGAGACCCTAAAGCTGGGGGTCCTGCAGACGTTCGACCCCGAGATCAACCGCCTCCGGGCGGCGCTGGAGGAGCAGCAGCGCGCGCTGCGGGGGGCTGAGGCGTTCCGCTCGCTGTCCGAGCCGCTGCTCTTCTTACAGAACATGCAGGACTTCCGCGAAAAGGTGCGCGTCATCCGCGAGACCACGCTGCCAGGAAGCACGGAGCTGGATGTCGGCGCGCTCGTTCCCTGCTTCGATGTCCACGAGTGGGACCGCGTGCGTCTCGGAGACGTCGACTCGCTGCGCGCTCCGCACGATAGCGCCGCTCACCGTTTACCGGGCGCGCGTCTTGCGCCCCCGCCGTCCTCACATGTCCTGGTCGTGGGGCTGGCCATGCTGTGCCTCGCGCTGTTTTTGTGCACTCTGCAGCTCGCAGCGCCGGACTCTTTTCTTACAGATCTAACAGCGAAATGGGAACGTGCGCTGAGCGGCGTGTCCGTGCGCGCCCCCGCGGAACCGCTGCGCTGGATGGCGGCGTGCTGGAGGGAGGCGCAGGAGAAAGTGGCGCTTCTCTGCGAGCTCTGCGCAAATTGCGTTACGGAGTTCATTGAAACGACGTCAGAGTTTATCAGCTGATTTTGGCCGGTTGGACTCGAATTTGCCCTTTGGCATCGAGGTCAAACCTGTTTCACCTCTATTTTCAACACACTTTAAACGCACATATTCTATATGTTGCTTCTGTTGCCTTTATAGCCGGCTTCGTGTGTGTGTGTGTGTCTACGTTCGCGTTACTCAGTCATGGCTACAGTTATTTCCTTAAAGTGATCAATCAGCTCGGGGTTGTGATAAAAGTGGACGTAAGAATGTGTGAGAATTTGTTTTCAGTGACTGACCAAGAATTACGAATGTTGACTTTACTACTTCGACCCACTACTGCTGAACAAATGACTCACCATAATGACTACAAACATTTTATACTGAGTACAAGTAAACATGTTTCTAAACCCGTCTGTTTTTTATTATTATTATTTAAAGTCAGTGGTTTGTATCGTTTGATTCCCGACCTCCTCTCGAACTCCCACAGCTCCCTTGGTATTTCCCATCAGTTGAATTATGTATACTTATGTTTCCAATATAGTCTACAAGAAAATTCTTATTCTTCACTACTTCTAAAAATATTTAATGGAGATGTAATAGGTGACTAGGTGTTCGTTTTGTTCGTCTTCCATTTAAGACTCAAGTTTAAGAGTTACGTAACTGAATGCAGATGAGTCCATTTACTTTTAACATGCTATGAACTCTTTTTCTATACCCTAACGACCAACGCGTTAACAAAAGCTGTAAAATGAAACTTCGAATATTTTGGTTATGAAACGTTTATTCGCAATTTGTTCTGTAAACCTAGTTCTACCGACAGGTATAGTTTTCTTTTAGTTTGTTTTAGTACAAGCGTTATACATACATTTTTGGTTATAAATAAGTCTGACAAAATATTTTAAATATACATATGGTGTTTGTATTTAATGTGCAAGGTTATTTATGCACAGCAATATCAGTATTTTTATTGCTTTTACCATACTCGTTCTGTGAAATAGCTAATTAGGTTATTCTGGTGTTTTGGGTATAAATAATTAATTAACAGTCGCCATACGACGTATGTGTATGCCCAATTGGACAAATTTAACAACAACGTTCTCATTAAGAAGCTGATATTTTGTTGGTATCCACTGATTTGTTTGATGTGTTCTAAAGACTAGATAATCCTTAGTAAAACGTAATTTAATGTAGTTTACTTAGCAAATGTTTCTGGTACTCCGGTACGTTAAGGAGTACTTAGACGGAAAGGAGTATTGTGCAAGGATCTTTATCATCCTTGGCTATCTGAATTCTTCAGAAAGGGAATCCAAAGAGAAATCCTCCAGTACTTAAGGCCTGTAACGTCAGCAGCCACCACAGTTTACTCGGCACGTCACATACACATGTATAAATTTAGCCGACTGTTGCCAGGCAAATTCCCGGTGAAAAGTGACATTAGTTGTCCTCAACCTCCGATAACCTAGTTTATAAAAATAAAGCTTACATAACAGAAAATACATCGAAGACTGAATTTTAATGAAGAGCCAACTAGATGTCATACGTCACAAGCACGACAGCCAACAGTGCGAGCGCGCGGCTATTGGTTCATTTTGATATCTTGAGTTTAGATATCTGATATCTCCGATAACCTAGTTTAGCAGATTAAGTCAAAGGACAATCACCTGAGACATTGTAATGTTCTGTTGTTCCATCCATCGCATGGGCTGCTTTTACCTGCATAATCCTCGATCAGTGATCATGGAACCGCTGCACCGCAGCTGACTGCGCTTGTACAATGAACTGGAAACTCCTCACACCGACATAGAGAAGTTACCGAGCTGTAAATACTTGCAAATATCATGTTTATAGTGTAACTAGCTTAAAAGACAATGACATGGTCAAGCGGGTTAATTTTAGGTGTCTTCTAAATTAAGCAAAAACACAATGTCACTTAAAATAAAAATGTAGCTCCACCTAACAGTGTATTAAAGCCATTTGACCAACCTGAACGAAGTGCACGTTATAAATTAGTTAATTTGTGCGTATCGAAGCTTTGCAAAAATACTTCCTTCAAGAATTCATTTTATATTTAAGCAGTACCTTCTCTTTTATCTCTAGAGTTTTTACTTAAACAAATTGTGGTCTTTATTTGGGAGAATATTCACCTACAGTAATAACCCACTAGCTGTTCATTGAAATATTATTTACGAATCTTATACACGCTCACGTTTAAACTATACATGCTGTTTCACACGAAAGTGTGTAGGCAGACTACCGCCCAAGGCCCCTTGCGATTATTACATAAGATTTATATAAGATGGCCGACTAACTAAATCCAATGCAAAAATTGATGTAAGGTTAAAATGAGGCTGGGATCCCAAATGGAAAAGAAACCTAAAGAAGAAAAATGATGTAAGTAGTTACAACACTTTTCAAACCATCTTTACTTCAAAGCTTTTAGACAAAATACAATTTAGATTTAACGAAAACAAACATTTTATATTAACTGACTTGTATAGCAGTCCGTTAAATTGCGTCGAGAATTACACTGGCTACCAAAAAGATGGAGGGGGGGGGGGTTCAGTCGGATTGCCAAGGAACATTAGTACATGCACAAAAGTTTTAAATGTGTATTACATATTTTCATACATATTTTATACACACTACACAGTTTATTTATTTCACATATAAATACACGGTCACAAACAGAACTATGCTCCCTTTGACTCTGACCTTTACTTACTTTTAATCACGGACCGAAACATCACAAGAAATGCAATATAATTTCTGTTTACTCGTAAAAAGAATTACATTCATTTCACACACATTGCATCGCGCCGATCGGCGTATAAAACATTGTGAATAGTACGATCGGACAAATTTATGTCTATGATTTTAATCCTTGACTACACGCGCATTTTTATCAAGCAGTCAAACGCATAGAGAGCGCTTTGCGACTTTCAATTGATTCCGTTCATTCCATTCTTACATAGGCATTTTATATTGGATTTTAATCAACCATGCCTTTAAATAAAATTAAAACGAAAAGGAAGCGCCCGTCTTAGTGACTGCAGGTTAATGGTCACATTCTTAAATGTTCAGACGCTTAAACCAACACTGAGAACAAGACATTTATTTGAAGAATTGCAACTGTCGGCTTTGAGTTTTTACTGTAGTAACGAGGACATGTTATACAGGTCAACAAACGTAACGTCATGAGACAACTTTTTTTCTTTCAAAAATGCAAACCTTTAATAGGAAAACTGGTACATTAGAACGTGCAACCGTTATTTCAGAAAATGACAATCTATACAAAGATCATTTCACGCTCCTTCATTTTCTTGACGTGAACCTCTGATGAGAACGCAAGCAGCGGCTCGTTTGGATTTCAGTGAGTCAGCCGCAGCGCAGTTACATCGGGCCGCTCTTTGCTTCCTTACTTCAGCAGCACGAGCATACTGGAGACTTAAGCCATCGTTTAACTCCAATATTTACATGCTGCTAAAGCAAGGCAACACTTAAATATTCACTAGCACACATATATCCAAAGTCCAAAGCAGTGATGATGCAGCACAACATGGCCTGCATCTTTACGTCACCACAAACCATTCTGTGCTGCTGCACCACCACCTGAAATGTGGCTTTCACACTGCCAATAATTTTTAAATCACCTGAAAACAGAAAAATATAATAAAAAACAGGGATTTTTATGAGGAGATAAAACTTGAATCACAGCAGGGAACACACAGATTCCAAAACAAGTGTTTAAAAAAAAAAAAAGATTAGCAAGACAATGAGCCAGTACAACAAGTACTAGCCATGTCAATTTCTTATTATTTTAGATTAGTCAAAAGTAACTAAGCATCAAAGTTTGAGCAGGTAAAATTGTAATAATTTTTTTCCTAATAATTTTAAATGTTTAAAAATAGCAAAAACAAAACTTTTGACAATTAAAAAATATATATGCATTACATTTCCAATCTGTGCATTACATTTTAGAACCAGTATAAAGAAATGCAGTGATAAGACACCCAACAGTGTAATATTGAAACACTACAAGAAAATTTTAAATCTGAAGCATCCAAAATGGATGATTAAAATTAACTTTTACACTAACATTCAGGAAATTAGTTTCAGTCAGTTTTACAAATTTAAACCCAAAAACAATTACAAGGACTAGCTTAGCCAAAGTAACACAAAGATGTCCTACAAAAGTATACACAGTATGAGCAACTTAAATGACATTCTGTTGTTTTTCAGAACCAGTAGATTAAAATCCCCTTTAAAACAAAAAAACAAAAAAAAAACAA
>JAOUQT010026717.1:0-11576 GCA_025769995.1 Xyliphius kryptos
CCCAGCGCCTGAGACATTCTCCCCTGGATGGGCATGGGGAACCCCCCCCCCGTGACCCTCATAGGAGAATAAGCGGAAGATAATTAATAAATGAACGATGTTTAATATTTTTTATACATTATTATCTATACAAAAAAAGCTATCATTTAGCTGTCGATGCATAAATGCAATCCTATACTATTCAGAGGCAAATATGAGAAGTAAATTCACAATGAATCCATGTTTTTGACTGTGGAAGGTAACCGGAAACCCGGAGAAAACCCGCATGGACACAGGAAGAACATGGCGACCTCATGCCAGATAGGGATTCGAAACTGAATCCCCAGCGCTGACCGGCAGATGTGCTAACCACTACACCACCATGCTGCCCTATTTTATTATAGACCTATGGTAAGATTTCAAAGCAAATATTAACATTAGTTTTACTATAATTATAAATCTTGGAGCATGGACAGTGAACAGAACAAAATGTTTGATGAAATAAATAAAAAATAATATTAAAAAAAGTCAGTCAGTCTGTCATTGGATAAACACAAACACAATAGGAAGAGAACTTCAGTTCACCAAGTTTCTAAACTGTAAGGGAGAAAAAAAACAGTACTCAGACACGGGGGATAAATTCAAACTCCTAACTAAAAGGACCTTGTACGCTGTGGGTGGAAATCAAACCCAGTAGCTTCATGCTGTGAGGCAAATGCACCACTGTACCACCCTTAACCTTGACAAACAGAATATATTTCAGTGATTTGCAAAGAACTCACAGCAAACTGTGGTTAAATAAATATCCACCCCACGATGAAACCAGTCACGGTATATATTACCTTAAATACCCAGATCATCAAAAACATTACTTCTCATCACACAACTTTAGCGCAGGGTGATCTTGATGTCACGTACAGTTGCTTGGCTACAGACATTCAAGTCTATAAATCCAGAATGGGAATTGTACAGACGCTGCCATCAGAGAGAATGTGCAATGCTGCAGACTTGATTTTATGCATTTACTTAGAATTACAAAGTAAAATTTTGCTGGAATAAAGAATCAGACTTATAATTATGTGCCTCGTTGTTTAGCAGCATGGTGAACATTATTTCTTAAATGCACAGGGAGCCTAATGACAAGTTATAACAAAATGCAGTTAAGAGAAAATGTATTAATCTAAATAAAAAAAAATTTGTGTTTTATTAAAAAAAAAAAAAAAAACTAAACATTGTGTGGTAAGGATTAATGCTCCTTCTAACACATGGGTTTTATGATTTATTCAATTTATGTACATGTAATGTATAAATATTAAAATATGAAAACAATGACATAATCAAATACTGTAAACTACTTTATATTATGTATTTTTGACACACAAACAGGTACAATACCCAGCACACACACAGCCACGCAACAATAATAAAAAAGGAACTGTTTGCAAAAACTGCCACCTACAGGCCAATTGAAGCAGGACGACTTCAATTGGACGAAACAATTTCAACTATTAGTTGTGGTGTGGGTTTTAAAAAAACGCCAAGATGAGCGTTTAAATTAATTATTACTTTAAAAGCCTGTATCAATGTATTCCCCCTTTAAAGCAGAACCTAACAAGCAACTTAAGAGGAAAAAATCCTAACGGGAAAAAAAAGTACATTCGAAACTAAAAGCACTGTTCAGATTCTCATATTCTATATTCTTTAAGGTCAGACGGCTGGCTCTTTAAGAAATATATATACACAATACACTGAAGGCTACTCTTAATGTACACTTACAAATGTATCCCCTCGAGATTACTTACATGATATATGATGGCTTTTATATGTCTTAAAGCATCTGTAAAATGGAAATTGAATTATCGCCTATACATCACTAAAAGCTGCAAACCCTTAGGGCTCTTCAAGCAAACATCTTCGAAATTGGCAACTTTTAATGAAAGAAAGAAGCTTTCCACCAAATGTAAATCCATATTTACACACTGACTAAAATATCTCCATCCACACAGGAAGCTGAGATTTATTTTTCACGACTTCAAATATTGAACAAACATCAGTGAAAGTTGCTGCTGTTTATTTGTCCATCGTGTCCACATTTGGATTTAATCAGGTTAATAAAAAATCTGCAACTCCTCTTTAATCTTAACTCAGATTTCATGCCGCTGTACCAGGGTGGTGCAAGTTTTCTAAAGATGCATTGAATTTAAAGAAAGGAAAGAACTGAAAATGAAGTACTCCTCCCTTTTTAATTCCCTTCATACCATTTCCAACTGCCTATTAGAAGCCAGAGTCTGGAGTCTGTAGGAAGGATGCTGCTCATTTCCTCCTTTATTAAATTGCAGTGTACACAACATATTCTATTATATTTTATTTTTGTCATTTAAGTTACTTTCTATGCATTGTTTTCTACACTCCATCTGAATAGATGGAATTTTTCATCTGCATATTTAGCATTCTAAGCTATTATATTTATTCTGTCTGCAGATACATACTTAATAATTCTTTATAAACAATGTATTATTTGAGTTTGCACTTCCCAATAAGTTCATGCACAAAACGGTAACAAGCAGCATAAAAATATAAATAACCACAATGCCAATTTTTTGTAGTAATCAGTGAAACTGCAGTCCAACTCCTTAAGAATCCTTCACCACCCATTTAAATACCTGCTCTTTGGTGGGTTTTACTATTAGAGAGCCTAATATTTGTAACTAACAAATTTGAACTTTAGTATGTACCTGTAAATGTATGAAGGTGTATTTCCGTATATTAAAAGGCTCTATATTTAGAGTTTATGAAGTTACTAAAATAGAAAATAGAGTAAATATGCGTGGTAGTGTTAGGGTGTGTATGTGGGAGTGAGCATCCACGTGTGCCAGTGTAGAAACGGTAATCTGTAGCTGTCAGATCAGTTTGGCTCTCTGCAGTAAATTGGCACTCCTATGCTTTTTCCACACCTCATCTAATTAGCCTGCTGCTCTGAGAGCTGGCTAATTAGAAAAGAACTAACCCTTACGCTCTTCAAGTTATCATACTCTTACACACACACACACACACACACACGCGCGCATGCAAACAACCCACCCACATACTATTATGACTGACAGGTTTTGCAGATGTACACCGATGAATGGCTTACTCCTAAAGCAATGCCTTCTAATTCTGCCCTGATGTTAAAGTGATGAATTTTTTTTTTTTTTTTTTTATGAAAGTTAGATATGTAGATAAGTATTGTTTTTTAAACATTTTGTATCATGTATTTTTTTATACATCCTGGTGATTGATCACTTTATTTATAGTAAAGTTTCACCTGATGACATCAAAACACAAAATTCATACCCTATTGATAAAATAAAAAAAAAAAGAAATTCCATTAATAGGATTAGTAATAATGCTCAAGTATGAACAAACAGATGCTATGGGCATCATCAGGAGTTGTACACATACTGTGCACATCAGGGATTTAACAACTTGTCTTAAATAGGCGGCACGGTGGCTTAGTGGTCAGCACGTTCGCGTCTCAGCGCTGGGGATTCCCATGTTCTCCCTGTATCCATGTGGGTTTTCTCCCGTTTCCTCCCACAGTATAAAAACATGGATTCTGGGTGAAACTGAATGCTCTAAATTGCCTCGTGTTGTGTGGGTGTGTGTGTTAGTGTGAGTGTGTGCCCAGCGATGGATTGGCGCCCTGTCCGGCGCCCGAGATGTTCTCCCCTGGATGGGCATGGGGAGCCCCACCGTGACCCTATTAGAGGAATACGTGGAAGATAATGGATGGATGAAAAGATTTGACATTCTAAAATGGGTTTTGCTTATTTTTCTCTCTGTGGATAAATATTCGCAGCCCTAAAACAAACCATGTTTCCAACATTGTAAATGTTATGGAATGGTTGAAATGCAGTGACTTCTCATTTTGCACTGTTATTGAGAAAAAAATAAAATACTTCATAATGAAAGTCAGAAATAGACAAAGCTGGTTTGAAGGTAATGTTTTTTAAACCGTTTATAGCATTATTATTGATCCTGAGGATTGATCCTACTATGTAAAGTTACACATGATGTCAAAACACATTCATACCCTATTTATTCAACAAAAATGAGTCTGAAGTTAAAATAAGAAATACAATAAAAAGGAATAGTATTAATGCCCAAGTACAAACAAATAGATGCTGATGGCAACATCAGGATCTGTTCTCATACTGTGCACGTCAGGGAAATGACACCACCAACAACAGCAACTTGTACTAACAAACTATTTTTGTATTTATTGGTTTAATATGGTTGAATAAAACTACAATTTATCTCCAAATAACAATTGTATCTTACTAACCAAAAGACAATGTAAAGCATGATTTATTATTTTATTTCTTGGTGGACAAATATTCACAACGCATGTAAACACGTTTCCAATATTGTGATTTTTATGGAATTGTTCAAATGAATCCCTTTAAAATGTGTGTGCAAGAAATATACAAACACCTGCTCATTATCATCAAGCCTTTTTGCAAACAGCAGCATTAGGTGACAAACTGTCACTCACAATATTAAGACAAGTGATACCATTGCTCCAGAAATGCAAACCAGGAAGAATACCAGTAATTACCAGCATTTAACCAAACACCTCAACATGCGGCACGGTGGTTTCCACAGTCCAAACATATGGATTTAAGGTGAAATGGCTGCTCTAAATTGTCCCCATAGTCCGTGTGTCCCAGAAAGGGACGTGTCAGGATGTGTCAGAAACTTGAACTTGGCCATGTATAATATGGGACTTCATCACTGTTGCGACCCATGAATAATACAGGGTAAAATGCAGAAAGAAGTACCAAACACCACAACTCTGAACCACTGAAGTGACATGCTCTTATAAAAAGTGATGAAATGTACATACAGCGCTTAAACACGCGCAACACCACTATACTTGAGAATATCAGTACTGTGTAACACCATGTTAGTATCACTATACTGAAAATATCACAATAATCCTTAAATGTTTTTAGAGTACTGGACTACACCAAGTTCAGTACCAGTCAAAAATATAGACACATCTCCACCACTTTGTGTTTTTATCCACTTATCATATAGATAGACTTTTAAAATGACAGACTATAGTCCATCTGTTTTTATTGGTTCTCTGTTCTCTATTGGTCAGGATCATCACAGAACAGGTATAATTTGGGTGCTGCATTGTTTATTTTCAGTTCTGCAGGGAGGGTTTAGTGCAGCAGCGCTGCTGTAGTTTCATTTAAACACCTTAGTTGCACAGCTGGGATAGGAATTATGCGCCAACCAAATACCTGCTCTGGGTCCTGACCATTAAAGAACAAAGTAAAAGGGACCAACACAGTACGTACTGTAGTCCATCTGTTTAAGTCCATCTTTAGGCAAAGTGGAACTGATACAATGGACAATAATTGGAGCAAAAAGGAGGTGTGGCCAAATTTTGAACCTGTAAATGGGTACTGATTGCAGTTGAAATGTACTCATGAGTACCAAAGTATACAAAGACACGGTGTGCAGCAAAGCCGGTGTGAGTAAAATAGTTGTGTTTCCTACCTGTTCATTGTTGTTTATGCACTGCAACTTCATCTGTTTTAAGTAGGTGGTGGTCAGAGGCATGTTGTAATCAATAAGGTCAGGAACCAGCGATGCCGGCCGGTCATTCTCTGCAGAAATAACATAAATTTTAGAAGCAGGCTAATTTTTTTTAACAATAATCACACTTATTGGTAACATAACTATGGCCAGTGCACAGGTAAGTGAGGTCCAGTGTTTCTCATTTTTGCTCCTGAAGCTTTTCTTCCAACAACTGCTCTAATTAAACAGCTCATTAGAAACTATTGTTAAATTAAAATGTGTATTTAAACAGGAGAAATATCAAAACCCTGCAGGACAATTGAGCTCCAGGACCATGGTTGAGAAACACCACTGTGGTTTGCCGTGCGTGAAGATTTCGGCTCTTCTGTCGCCACTAGAGGACAGTAAACAAAGCCCCCTACTACATGTACAAGGAGGCAGTCTCATTTCTTTGTCCCATTAATGGTACTTTATTAAAAAAAAATCTTTAGTGGGGATAGAAATGCAAAGCATAACCACACCTTACTGGAATTATTTCACATGAAGGTAGTTACCATTTTTTGTACTTAAAGTATGCAGGAATAATAATGTCAGATATGTCATAATATTAACATAGTACTATGTTAATGCCAATTAAATGTTTATCACTCGGGTATTCATTTATCAGCGTTTTTTATTAATGAAATGCTGATATAAATGTCAAAAAGCACATTTGCAAAGAATTAATACAAGCAATTTAGGCTGCCTCATTTAGATAAACGGTAATGCAAATAAAATCAATTATTATTATAATTATCATCATTATATAATTTACGTGCTACATTTACTTATAGAATTTTCTGTTCTAAATGAACCGGGCCATAAAATGACCCATTATCTGGTTGTAATTTTGCACACATATACCAACACACTCAGAGGTACCCACGCTTCATCAGTAATCAATGACCACTTATAGGTTTGTTTACAGAGTGATATTGACTACACTCTTCATATTCTCATTGTGTATGGATTCACTCCCATGCGCATAATGAAACCAACAACTAACCCTCGGTTACCAACTTTATTTCAAACATGATTCAGCCTTTATAACACGAACCTGCATAATAAAGCAGGATCCTAAACCGAGGCGCTGGTGTCGCCTTGAAGACGAAAATCAGACGACAGACTGCGTTACACAATAATGATGTCTCTAAAACACTTACAACAGTCAGAGCCAGCGAGTCGTGTGCACAGTAATTAATCTGTTTTAATAATTTAGCAGTGAACTTTTGCGTGGGTAGCCGCAGCTAAAAAAAGGAGGGGGGGAGGGTTGAAGAAGCGGGTTTATGGACCCCCATGGGGTAGCAAGCCAATTAGCGCTCGCTTTATGAATGACACCTAATGTTGTCCCTGCACGGCCACGCAATGCTGTGACAGATCAGGTCTGGGAGGTGTTCTCTGGGGGGGTATGTATGTGTTTATCTTACACTGTGGAGGGTGTCTAGGGGTGTCGTTTCTTAATTGTGTTTAGTTTTGTTTCACACTATTAGTTTGGGGAGGTTTACATAGAAAAGACATCAGTAGTGTGTGACACAGTGGCTGTGACGATCCTCAGCTTCTTTCACTGTCCTAAACGACATCCTTCCATCTAGCTCCTCCCCCACTGGACTCCTCTCATCCTCTGCTCCTTTTCCCCAAATCTGCTTTATTCACATTGTCTTCTCGTCTACTGAAATGAGAACGGTAAAATTGGTGTCCTGGGAGTGTGATTTTTTTTGTAAAAGGGCAATAATTGGGCTAATTGCAATGTGTAGAGATGAAGACAGGACACTCCAATGATCAGTGCTTAATGAATGTGTGTGTGTGTGTGTGAGGGTGGGTTGGATAGACTGGCTAGTGGGACTGCTGCAGGGATTGAGGAGGGGGTGGACGAAGATCAAGAACCAACAGGACGAATGGATTTTTCAGCCAAGACAAAGAAAAAAAAAACGACTTGGAGCAGCATGAGTGTGGATTCCTTCTGGGACTGTCAATCAGTCATCTCAGCAATGTCTGTATGTATTGGAAAAACGTGGGCATCATGGCACAGTATAGATAGATATAATATAGTATGTAGTCTATATTTTACTACTGGACTCTAAATATGTCATCATGTAAGAGTGCGTAAACGTGCAAAACGATTAGAAAACTAATGGGTTTCTTAATAATACAGTAATCAATCGCGGCTCATGTACGAGAATTTTTTGTATGTCATGGTTCTATACATAAGATACTGAATTACACAATAAAAAAGCTTAAATCCTTTACTGCTTGTGTTCGAAAACTCTTAGGAACTGAACCTAATATATTCCATGTATACAAAAATTGTGATCCTGATTTGTCAAAAGGTTTGGGATTTTTTATTTTTCCTGGCACTTAAGTCACTTAAAGTATATAAGATATTATAAAAGCTGCTATGAAAAAGACTATACTATGCTAAATAAATACAATGCTATACATTCATTCATTATCTTCCATTTAATCCTCTACTAGGGTCACGGTTGGTTTCCCCATGCCCATCTAAAGGAGAACGTCTCAGGCAATGGGCAGATACACCCAGGACAGGGTGCCAATCTATTGCTGGGCACTCACTCACTCTCACACACACTATACGGGGCGATTTAGAGCATTCAATTTACCTTGAATCCATGTTTTTGGAATGTGGGAGGAAATCGGGAAACCCGGTGGGAACCCACACAGACACGGCGAGAACATCCATCCAGATTTGGATTCAAACCAGGAATCCCCAGCGCTGAGATGCGAATGTGATAACCACTAAGCCACCGTCCCGCCATTGCTGTACAATTAATCTTTTATTTTAAATACTGTACATTTATATGAAATGTAATTATTAAAAAAGAAAAACTATATATTAGCATTAAATCTATGGTTTTTTTAATTCGTGACATGAATGTTGGTGGAGTTTCCACATTCTCCGTGTCCGCGTGGGTTTCCTCCGGGTTCTCCGGTTTCCTCCCACATTCCAAAAACATGGATTTGATGTAAATTGAATGCTCTAAATTGCCCCATATAGTGTGTGTGTGACTGTGTTAGTGAGTATGTACCCAGCGACGGATTGGTGCCCTGCCCAACGCCCGAGACATTCTCCCCTGGATGGGCATGGGGATCACACCCCCCCCCCCCGCAACCCTCATAAAGGCATAAGTGGAAGATAATGAATTAATGAATGAATTTGTTCAGAAAACATTTTTTGTACGTTCTCCTTTCAGTGCTGGAGGTCCAGGTTTGTATCTGGGGTTTCCATGTTCTCTCTCTGATCACGTGGTTTTTCTCTGGTTTCCTGTTTTTGATTCCATAGTCCATAAACATGAATTCAAGGTAAATCGACTGCTATAAATTGCCCCTATATAATGTATATAAGTGATTGTGGGCTCAGCAATTGATTGGCACAATGTCCAGGGTGTATGTGCCCAGAGCCAATGAGACCTTCTCCCACATAATCTGTTCAGAACCAACTGAATGCTATACAAATTTGTGCGCCAAACTATTGCTCTCGAACCCGCTGAAAAAAATATTCTGGTTTAGCTTTTCATTCCTAGGTAAATATAAATTGTTTCTGGTTTCTTTTTTATTTCTTGAACCTGTTTAAACCTCCCTGACATCGAACAGAAGAATACGTCTATAAGACATTGCTAGGTTTGCCAGAAGAAAGGCTTGCCAGATGATACTGGAGCTTTCACTGGGGGTCTTTCTTTGCTCAGATGAGACCAAAATAGAGCTTTTTTGGCAACAGATTGAGGTAGCTTTAGCACACGTGTTTAACTATGAAGAAAAACGACTCACCCCAACTCCCAGACTGTTTATCTTTTAAAGGTTCTAGATAACTTGTGTGGATACATGGTATCATGAAAACCATGAAGTATCAACAGATTTTAAATCAAAACCTGACACATTGGGACCCGAAAATCTTAATGTTGATGAATCTTTTTGCAGGACAATAATCTAAAGCACATCTCAAAATCAATACATAAATGGGCCACTGAGCACCAAACCAAGGTTTTGCTGTGACTACGCCACTCTCCTGACCTTGAAACCTGTGAGTTAAAGAGGAGTGTAGACTATAGAATCTTAAGAATCTGAAGAGTTTATTGTGAAGGAACTGTCTCATGTCCTTAGCTGTAATCCTTTCAAAGTACAAGTGTACAAAATGTTAAATTAGGTGCTAGCAGTTGGGTTGTCTCTGGGTTCCTTGGTTTCCTCGGTTTCCTCCCACAGTCCAAAAACATGGATTCAAGTTAAATAGAATGCTTTAAATTTGCCCATATAGTGTGTGTGTGTCTGTGTGAGTGTGTGCCCAGCAATATATTGATGCCCAGTGCCTGAAACATTCTCCCCTGGATGGGGATGTGGAAACCCCCTGAAACCCTGAATGAATGAATTAATAAATTGCTCGCCTAATATTCAGTCATATATTTTAGTTGGGTCAGAAATCTGTCTCAGGTTAACCTTTCTATTTCCAAACCCCTGCATCACTAAATTTACAACATCTGGCAGATGTTTTTCCCCGGTCTGACTCACAGCAGTCATTATGGAATATAATCCTAAAAAGTTAGGGGTAAGGGCCTTGCTTTAAAAGCCTAAAGTTGGTATAATGGAACTTTAAACGTTCTGGTTCAAAACACAGGTTAAATTATTAATATATTTACAGTATTTTGTGTATTTATTGTTTTGTATTTTTAATTTGGGTTTAATTGTTATGATATGTTATGTCAAGCTGTGTGAGGTCTTTCATCCATCTGTCTATAATATATTGCTACGTGCATTAAAATTGTCTAATGGAAATCAGAACTTGGTAGTCGCATGAAACTTGCAACTTTTCTTTTACGTACCAAAAGCCATTTGTGTCACATTTGTAAATTTGAGGTATAATTTGATGTTAAATGACAAGTGTAAAGTAATGCAGCTTAACACAGATCTCTTGTGGCACAAAAGTGACAACACCCACTACAAGTTACTACTATGATTAATCAAAAAAAAATCCTTAAGCTTGCATTTAAGTGTTATTTTATTTCATTTGGCAAATTTATTATGATATATGAAATAATTATTTCTGCTGACATGCTAAAATATTCAGGGTTAAATCAATATTTTTGATTGCATTTATTTTAAATTGCAGTCAGTTAATTGCATGTAATAATGACATAACTGGCAAAACTAATGAACCAATACAAAAAAACATGTTCGTTATTCGGCCAAAAATTTGCATTTTGATGTATCACTACTCTTGCTGTGCTGAAAATATTCAATCTCCCTAATAATAGATGCAGTGTAGTGTTCCTGTTTGGGGTCACATCAGCAGTGTCACTGAGGTGTTTAAATGAAACTACCGCTGCACTAAACCCCCCTCACTGCATCAGTGTCACTGCAGAACTGACAAACAATACACCACCCAAATGATACCTGTTCTGTGGTGGTCCTGACCAACAGGGAACCAACAAAAACACGAAAACAGATGGACTACAGTTTGTAATTGTGAAACTACAAAGTACATCTATATGGTAAGTCGAGTCAAGCGTGTTCAATCTTTTTACAAAAACTGTTTATACACACGTGGACAAAACTGTTGGTACCCCTCGGGTTAATGAAAGAAAATCCCACAATGGTCACTAATTAGCATCACAATCTTGTAATCAGTCAGTGGGCCTATATACCCTGCTCAGAAAAATTAAAGGAACACTTAAACAACACAATGTAAACAAGTCAACCCCACTTCTGTGAAATCAACCTGTCCAGTTAGAAAGCAACACTGATTGTGAATCAACTTTACTTGCTGTTGTGCAAATGGTAGAAATGAGAGGCACTTAGCAAGACCCCCCTATAAATGAGTGCTTCTGCTGGTAGTGACCACACACCTTTTCTCTGTTCTCATCCTTTCTGGCTGATTTGGTCACTTTTGCATTTGGTCAATTCTCTCACCATAGAGGTAGCATGAGGCAGTGTCTACAACCCACACAAGTTGCTCAGGTAGTGCAGCTTATTCAGGA
>JAOUQT010026727.1:0-11576 GCA_025769995.1 Xyliphius kryptos
TCCAGGGGAGAACATCTCGGTCGCTGGGCAGATACACCCAGGACAGGGCGCCAATCCATCACTGGGCACACACTCACACACACAACCACACACACATACACACACTATACAGGGCAAATTAGAGCACTCTGTTTACCTTGCATCCATGTTTTTGGGAGGAAGAACCTGGAGGAGACCCACACAGACACGGGGAGAACATGGAAACTCCACCCACATTGGGATTCGAACCGGGGATCCCCAGCGCTGAGAGACGAACGTGCTAACCACTAAGTCACAGTGCTGCCTACATTATTTTATGTAGACTGTAATAGTCGTCACTAAATTATTAATAATAACCAACTAAGTAAACTAAATCAGTGTAAAATAATCAGCTTGAAATAATGAGGCGTACAGAGATGATTACACTCGCTAACTCAACTAGTCTGCAAAGTAAAGCACGGACACTTCTTGCTTATAAATGATTCCCCGCCGCTGATGGATATTACCTGATCCCAGGTCTGGGTGTAATTGCTGCAATTGTGAAGCCTGCAGAAAAAAAAGTGAAAACTAAAAGACGGAATGAGTCAGCGCAGCGTAGCCGGTGACTGATTCACACTCTCTCACCTGTGTAGAAGAGCTGAAGAATAGTTGAGTAAAATGAAACTTTTATCAGTAAAATTAAGAACTATTTTTGTAATAGTGATCATTCTGAACTCCAGGGAGCGCCACGCGCCACTGTGCCATCTCCTCAGTAAGGAAAGTAGCTATTGGTTATCCCAAAAGTTGCTAGAAGTTGAGGGTGAGGAAGCTCAGTGTTAGGGTGTTGGGCTAGCAATTCAAAGGTTGTGGGTTCAAATCCCAGGGCCACTGAAGTTACCAATATGGGTCCTTGAGAAAGATCCTTAACCCTCATTGCTCCAGGGTGCTGTATGTAACCCTGTGTTCTGACCCCAAATACTAAGTCGCTTTGGAACCAAACGTTTCGAATTTGCAAAATGACCTCACTGTATAATTTGTGTAATAGTCCATTTGCGTGTTTAAGGACAAACAAAGTGTGACAGAAAAAATGGTGAGTTAAAAACACCCTAAATATGTTAGAATTACATATAGAGGCACCTATAGAGGCACACACCGTGGAGGAGTCACGGGGGTTTTTCCACATGCCCATCCAGGGGAGAATGTCTAATGCACTGGGAAGATACACTCAGGACATGGCGCCAACCCATCGCTGGGCAAACACACACTGACACATCCACACATCCACACACTATACTGGACAATTTGGAGCATTCAATTTACCTGGAATCCATGTTTCTGGAATGTGGAAGGAAACCAAAGAACCCGGCGAAAACCCACGCAGACACGAATCCCGATCTGGGTGGAGTTTACATGTCCTCCCCGTGTCCGCGTGGGTTTTCTCTGGGTTCTCCGGTTTCCTCCCCCATTGCAAAAACATGGATTTAAGGTAAATTGAATGCTCTAAATTGCCCTGTATAGTATGTGTGTGGCTGTGTGAGTGAGTGTGTGCCCAGTGATGCATTGGCACCCTGTCCTGGGTGTATCTGCCCAGCGCCTGAGATGGAATAAGCTGAAGACAATGGATGGATACTGAATATTCATTTCAGAATCAAATTGCCCCAAACCTCACTCACAATATGTTTATTTTAAATATATAAACAATTGCGTTTCAACTTTCACGTTGTTATCCGGTTCTTCGCGCTAGCACAGCCTGCGTATTCCGCTAGTAAATTTATATTTACATCCCACTCTGTAATTAGAGCGCGGGTTCAGCCATAGGTTTCGCCATGCGCAGTTCAGTTTCAGTGTGGACATGGAGCGACGTGGGTCTGCTCTGAGCACTGAGAGTGTTGTGCTACGGGGCTCACAGCAGAACCCGCTGCTCGCTAAGCACAGAAGCTCTGTTCGCTTCCAGAGAAAGTCGCTAGATTTGTCACTAGTAGCTTTAAAAAAAAAAAAAGTCCCTAGAGGGTCGGAAGAAAGTTTCTAAGTTGGCAAAAGTTGAGTCGCCACACAAGGTAGTGACATCACAGTAAGATTGTAGCGAAAGTTGCATCCGTCGCTGTTGCCTGTATAGTCAGTCCGCTACATGGATTGTAAAATATGACTGATGTGTGCACAAGAGCCACACTTACGGCATTTATTTTCAATATCTACTTCCTAAATATATTTTCTTTTTCTGAAATTGATCGCCTGGAATAACCCAATTTGTTTTTATTAATAACTTCCATTAGGCTAATTGTTTGTATTTGCGCGCGTGTGACGTATCAGTGTTAGCCGTCTGCTTCTGCACTTTGCTAATGGCTTTTTACAACGCGTGGAGGGCATGATGGGATTTTTCTGATGATGGGATGCTTTTTATCTTCTATTTGTTGTAAAGTTCGGGACAAAATTAAGAATATAATATAAGAGTGATGGATTCTGTTAACCAGCTGGAGTTCTGAAGAGTTTCAAACTCAATTAAAAAACCAAATTCCAACACACGTGCGAACCACAAGCAACACGCAAACAGAATTAGGTTTCTAAAAGCGTGTGTTCACACAATTTAGTGCGCCCTCCTCTCCATGAATCACAATCATTCTGAAAAGCTTTGCGTCTGAATAAACATTAGGTCTCTCCCATTACCTCCCACAATTAACTATGCACAGTGCATGTGACACCATGAATGCAGGGTTTCATTACTCACGGAGATAATATGAAACCAAGAGGCAAAAGTCAGGGACCGGAACGTAAACAAACATAAAAAATAATTAGCATGAAGGGAATTATTAGGGCTAAAATTAGGGAACAGACAGCCAAAGGTTTGGTGGATTAGAAAGGTCTTAGCTGACTGAGTTTTCATCAGGCGTGTAGTTGCAGAAAAGAGGCGGTTGGAATTAGAGATGTTAAAGAAACAAATGGGCTATTGTTCCTTTTTTTAACATTTGTGTTAATTGTTTTTTTTTTTTAATTATTATTATTATTTTTTTTTACGAAAAGCTTCTTTCTGCCGTGAATATCTCAGCGGGGCATGTTTTGGCAGACCATCATGTGCATGTGGCAGGAGGTAATGAAGTTACTGTAGCCAGGCAGAGATTTACAAAACTTGATATGTGTTGTCATGTTATACTACAGTCCCAAAACACTAATAATCAATATTCCGGGAAAGTGTGCACTTCGTATCCATCCATTATCTTCCGCTTATTCCTTTAATAGGGTCGCTGTGGGGTTCCCCACGCCCATCCAGGGGAGAACATCTCGGGCGCTGGGCAGATACACCCAGGACAGGGCGCCACACTATACGGGGCAATTTTAGAGCATTCAATGTACCTGGAATCCATGATTTTGGAATGTTGGAGCAAACCGGAGAACCCAGAGAAAACCCACGCTGACACGGGGAGGACATGGAAACTCCACCCAGATCTAAATACAGGGCAATTAAGACCAGCCAATTTACCTTGAATCCATTTTTTTGAACCTTGGGAACCCAGAGAAAACCCACACGGACATAGGGAGGACATGGAAACTCCACGCAGATTGGGATTGGAACTGGGGATCCCCTCTCGCTGAGAGGCAAACGTGCTAACCACTAAGCCACTGTACGCACTAGATGGCAGTATTTTAATAAACCGGAAATGTTTTACTCGGGGTTTGATTTTTAAAAACGCACTGGATTACGTTGCGGAAGGTGAGTTTATTAGCTTATTGAGTTCCAGTCAACGCATTTATGAATCAAACCATGTTTGTTTTTTTATTATAGTGTGTTGGTAACTGATTTATAAACACAATAAAGTTAGTTCTGTTAATATCTCATCCTCACCTGAAAGGCCACATCGCAGATCTTCTCCACCCAGTCTCCACAAGCCTCCTTCTCCACGGCAAACACCAGCTTCTTCTCATCGGTGTGCACACAGAAGGCAGCCATGTTCTCCTCGGGAGGGGCCTCGGCGTGCGGCGGGAGGCGCAGGACGCTGATGCACTGGGCCAGCCGAACCACCTTACGCTCCGGCTGCCTCCTGACGAGTGCCGGCGAACGGTCCGAGGTGGTTTCTGTGAGCTCGAGCCGCGCCACGCCCTGTCGACTGCCCGGGTACAGACTCAGCCAGTACCGCTTCCACTTCTGGATATGAGAACAGCCAGGAGAACAAAATGCAGAAACAGGTTCAATGAGAACAGAAGTACAAACGGGAAATAAAAGAACCGTGCGGCATTTTAATTCCGGCTTCAGAGAACTCTGTTTCCACTCGCGGATGATGTTCCCTGTTAAAAAAAAAACAAGGTTCAGCTAAAAAACATCTGTCACTGCAGATGTTTAAGAGTTCAGCTCTGCAGTGACATTCTGTGGTTCATCTGTTTCTCTACAGCAGGTGTGTCCACACTTTTCTGGTCTTGAGATCTACTTTTCCAGTGGATTTAATGTTTAAACCTTGCTGTCATCCAGGTGGGAGGAGTCTGAACAGTAGCTGCTGATGCCGATTCTCAAGCAGGTCTTCCAAATGATCTTCAGTCCGATATCAGGACTTCGTTATTTTTAAAGTAGGTTGATCAAAAAATCTAATATGTGCCACATTTTCTTATGTTTGGATACTTTTCTTCAATCAGCAAGTTCCAAAACTGACCAGCAGAGGCACATGACTTCATTTGAATGTCAGATTCATTCATTTACCCTTAGCAAAGGAAGCGGTGGGTTTCCCCAATGCCCGTCCAGGGGAGAATGTCTCTAGCGACTTATCTTGCGATGTAATGTGCAGGCGTCCCCATACTTTTGTCCAAATGGTTCTAGCTTAGCTGTCTGAATCCGAATCTCTCAGCATGAAATGAAGTGAACGCTAATCGCTGAGGAACAGCTTTCTGTATTTTTAACAATCAAAAACTGCCATCTAGTGGCCAAATAACAGAATGCGGTTTCAGGACACTGTTGCCAACTTTTCAGAACCTCTAGCAACTTATCTTATAAAAAAGCAACTAGCGACAAATCTAGCCACTTTTTGTGTGCAGGTGTCCTGATACTTTTGTCCAAATGGATCACTGAGTAACAGGTTTCCATTTTGCTAATAATCGTACTGCCATCTAGTGGCCAAACTACAGAATGCGGTTTATTAAAAAACATCAGGATGTAGCGGCTTTTTTACTTTTCAGACCCTCTAGCCACTTCTCTTTAAAAAAAAAAGCAACTAGCAACAAATTTAGCAACTTTCTCTGGTTTTGTTGGAGACTTTCACTCCCACAGTCCAAAAAATTAGATTCAAGGTAAAGTGGTTGCTCTAAATTGCCCCCGTAGTCTGTGTGTGTGTGCGTGGCTGTGTGATTGAGTTTTCCCAGTGATGGATTGTGCAGGCGTCCCCATACTTTTGTCCAAATGGTTCTAACTCAGCTGTCTGAATCTGAATCCCTCAGCATGAAATGAACGCTGATCGCTGAGTAACAGCTTTCCGGTTTCTCTAACAATCAAAAACTGACATCTAGTGGCTAAATAACAGAATGAGGTTTATTAAAAAAAAACATCAGAACGTAGCGGCTTTTTTACTTTTTAGACTCTCTAGCAACTTATATTTAAAAAAAAGCAACTAGCAAAAAAATTATCGACTTTCTTTGGTTTTGTTGGAGACTTTCCCTTCCACAGTCAAAAAAAAAGGATTCAAATTGGATTGGTTGCTTCAAATTGCCCCTATCTATGTGTGTGACTGTGCCCAGCTGTCTGAAATGAAGTGAACGCTGATTGCTGAGTAACAGGTTTCCGGTTTCTCTAACAAGCAAAAACTGCCATCTAGTGTCCAAATAACAGAATGCGGTTTATTAGAAAACTTCAGGACACTTTTGCCAACTCTGTGACTTTTCAGAACCTGTAGCAACTTATCTTTTTAAAAAGCGACTAGTGACAAATCTAGCCACATTTTCTGTGCAGGTGTCCTGATAGTTTTGTCCAAATGGTCTCGGTCCAGCTGTCAGAACCCGAATCCCTCAGAAACTTGAAAGTGGAATAAAACTGCGATGTGAGATCCACCATGTGCCGATTTTTCGAACCTGACGCGGTACAAATGGACTGTGTGTGTGTGTGTGTGTACGTTTGAAGGGTTTGGCATCAGACATCTTTAAGAATGCAGGTTAAAAATGCAGCACATTGTGAAATCCAGATTACAGCTCAGTCCCAACATGTCCAGCACATACCTCTCTCGCTCTCTCTCTCTTTCTCTCTCTCACACACACACACCAGCAGCAGGAGGGTGCAGCTCAAATCCACATCAAACACACACCCCAACATCATGACACACAGACCCACTCAGGTTTTCGGGTTGGGCATCTCTGACGATTCATCGTGGGCATTTGGTTTACAGTTTCTCTCAGAGAACCGCGGTACGAGAACGTGTCATTATCTATATCTATAAACGCCAAAGCCCTCAGTGACTCACTCTCAGCACTAATTCTCCTGCTTCCCAAGTACCTACAAGGCTGTAACTTGGCACTGTGATTCCCAACCATGTTCTTGGATAAACTAACGGGTTCTCGCTTTCCTACGTTTGATTGTTTGCTCGCTATCGCCATTGAATGCAACACCATAGATGGATTGGCGTCTTGGCGAGTACCTACAAATCTGAAACCTGGCACCGTGATTCCTTATGGTGTCCTTGGAAAACCAACCAACTGATAAATTCCCGTAAGAAAGCGACCCCTTGGACGCCGTAGTCTCAACTCACACTCTATACATTCCAGATTTTTAATCGCCCCAAAACCCTCAATTTATAATAATACATTTATTTGAGAGTTCAATTTAGAGCAGCTAATTCACCTTGAATATATTTTTTTGGACTGTGGGAGGAAACTGGGGAGCCCGGAGAAAACTAATGCAGACATGGGGAGAACATGCAAATTCCACCCAGATTGGGATTCGAACCGGGAATCCCCAGCACTGAGAGAACATGCTAACCACTAAGCCACCATGCCGCCCTTATATTAAGGTATGAGGGTTTATACCTTAATATAAACCCTCCTTTATATTAATATAAACCATCCTTTATCTTCCACTTTTTCCTCTACGAGGGTCGCGGTGGGGTTCCCCATGCCCATCCAGGGGAGAACATTTCGGGTGCTGGGCAACTACACCCAGGACAGGGCGCCAATCCATCACTGGGTACACATAACCCCCCACACACAGACTATAGGAGCAATTTAGAGCATTCAATTTACCTTGAATCCATGTTTTTGGAATGTGGGAGGAAACCGGAGAACCCGGAGGAAACCCACACGGATACGGGAAGAACATGGAAACTGGGAATCCCCAGTGCTGAGAGGAGAACGTGCTTATCACTAAGCCACCGTGCCATCTATTTTATATTATATATTCATAAATATTAAAACACAGTTTTCAGCTTTTAAATGTTTGTCAGAATCTTAAAAATAAAACGAATTAAAGTGATGTGTGAAGTTTAGAACGTGCTGTAAACGAAGTCTTACCTCAGAATGTTTGTGATGCTGTAAGTACACATCGCCCCGTTTAATGTGGGTGTCCATGTCCAGTCTGACCTCAGGGGGACGCTGCGGGGACTGTGGGATCGCGTTTGGGGATCCTCAGCTGAAGAACTGAATTTGGAGATTCGCTGGAGAACTGAGTCTGGAGATCCACGTCTGGAGAACTGAGTCTGGAGATCCGCAGCTGGAGAACTGAGTCTGGAGATCCGCAGCTGGAGAACTGAGTCTGGAGAACTGAATTTGGAGATTCGCTGGAGAACTGAGTCTGGAGATCCGCAGCTGGAGATCTGCCTTTGGAGCTCCGTGTCTGAGGAACTGCGTCTGGAGCTCGAGGCGCTGCTAAGACTGAAACTTCTCTCCGACTTTAAAACACCTCTTTTTCAGCCCCCTCCTCCCCCTGCTGGAAAACAGAACCTACCTCTCCGCGCCATGACATCATCTCATTTATGACACGGCCGATACGAATGACGTCACACCTGGTCAGCTCCATTCCATCTCAGGTAACTCACGCGTCACGACGCCGTTTTTTTCCTTTAGCTTTTTAAAAACAAGCCGTTACCTTTCACTGCACTCTGTAAACAGAACCAAGTTTACCATACAACATACAGTACACTATGAACAAAAGTATTGGGACACCTACACCATGATTCCACACACTGCAATAAACCTGCACTTCTCGGACTGAGCTCCTCCTTCTGCAACTGGCTCCTGGAAGACCCACAACACCTCCTCCTCCTCCACCACTATGACCCTCAGCATCGGTTCCCCTCAGGGCTGTGTGTTGAGCCCCCTTCTGTTCACACTGCTGACATATGACTGCCCACCATCCCATACCAGCTGTCAGGTTGTAAAGTTTGCGGACGACGCGGCAGTGGTTGGATGCATTAGAGACCATGATGAGTCCATCTACAGACAGGAGGTGGAACATCTGGAGGGATGGTGCAGAAAGAACAACCTCTGCATCGACATAAATGAAATGAAGATGATTGTGAACTTTAGAACCCCTACACGTCGGAGGATCTGCGGTGGAAGTGGTCTCCAGCTACAGGTACTTGGGTGTCCACCTAAGTCTGGTCATAAAGGCACATCAGCGGCTCTACTTCCTCAGACGGCTGAGGAGAGCCGGACTCGGGAGCTCGGTCCTCACCTCCTTCTAGAGATTTGGTGGAGAGCGTGCTGTTCTCCAGCTTCAATGTGTGGCATGGAAGCTGCTCTGCTGCAGACAGGAAAGCTCTGCAGAAGGTGGTGAAGGCTGCACAGGGGATTGTTGGAGTCGGTCTCCAACCAGTCAAGGACCCACATTGGTAACCCAGGTCAGTGGAACAGGGATTTGAACCTTCAACCTTCAGATTGCTAGACCCACACCCTAACCACTGAGCTACCTCACCCTTAAACTGTCTACTAGGCATCAAGTAGTGGGTGAAAATTCCTAGGATGACCTTCTGAATTAAAAAAACATGGAAGGTGTAGAGATCCCTCACCAGAGCGCTAGGGACCAATCACTCTTACGTGAAGCGAGGCTGTCAGGAACCCATAGGCTGAACGAGATGGAACATCCTCAAAGCACCTGCTGGAGGTTCTGCTAATGACTAGTGTGCAGATTTATGACACTGGCATCCTCAAAAGCAAAGACCTCATCCAAAATGACCTTCTGCCCACCGTATGGTACGTATGAATATGTAGTAGGCATCAATTAGTAGGTGAAAATTCCAAGGATGACCTTCTGAAGGCATGGAGATCGATAACAAGCAGAGGGATGGGGACCTGTCGCTCTTGCCTGGGCACCTGAAAGGCGGAGAGAGGATGTCAGGGATCCATAGGCCGACCGAGATGGAGATGCTGTAATCCCTCCCCCGCCCGCCAACGTTGGTTTCAGCACAAATCAGCAAACCATCATCACCAAACATACCTTCTGGAGGTTCTGCTTGTGAATGCCGTGCAGCTTGAGGCAAGACATACAGTGAAGACAGAGATCGCTGAGGCGACAGGAACAGGGCGTCGACGACAGGGTGACATCACCCATGATGCATGCAATGATGCAGCTATATGGGGCAATTAAGAGCATTCAATTTAGCTGGAAACCATGTTTTTGGACTGTGAGAAGAAACCTGCAGAACCCGGAGAAAACCCACGTGGACACGGGGAGGACATGGAAATCCACCCAGATCGGGATACAAACCGGGAATCCCCAACACTGAGATGCGAACACGCTAATCACTAAGCCACCGTGCCTTCTACTAAATATTTGATCTAGAAAATGTTGAAAGGCAATAATAAGGTATCGCCCCCTGCAGCTTTGGAGTAGGTATTATGCGTATGGGGTTTACGTCCAATCTGCACAAGACGATATAGTAGGCATCAAGAAGAAGGCGTAGCGTGCTGGGGACCAGTAGCTCTCATGTGGAGAGGAAAGGAATCTCAACACAAATTAGCACCCGACGTAAAATTTGGTCATTTCGCAGATGTTCTCATCCAAAGTGACTTACATGCGTCCCAACTTGATGATTGGAGTGAGAGCACAGGGTTGATGCAGCACCCTGGAACAATGAGGGTTAGGGTCTTGCTCAAGGACACATGGATAACTTCAGTGGACCTTAGATTTGAACCCACAACCTTTAGATTGACAGCCCAACACCCTAACATCCCAGATCGCACCTGCTGGAGGTTCTGCTGATGACTGCTGTGTAGCTTTTAGAACATGAGGCAGGACATGCAGCGGGACAAGAGCGACAGGTCCCCATCCCTCTGCTTGTTATTGATCTCCATGCCCTCAGAAGGTCATCCTTGGAATTTTCACCTACTAATTGATGCCTACTACATATTCAGACGTACTATACGGTGGGCAGACGGTCATTTTGGATGCGGTCTTTGCTTTTGAGGACACCGGTGCCATGAGAGCTGCACACTAGTCATTAGCAGAACCTCCAGCAGGTACCTACGTTGGAGCTCCATCTCATTCAGCCAATGGGTTCCTGACAGCCACGTAAGAGTGATCGGTCCCAAGCGCTCTGGTGAGGGATCTCTACACCTTCCATGTTTTTTTAATTCAGATGGTCACCCTAGGAATCTTCACCGTGACGACAGGAACATGTCATCGAGCGTGACCTCACCGTCTCCGTGTCCTGACAACTGCGTTTTAAAAAACCTAACGAGAACCTCAAAAACTTGTAGCTATAGTTTAGTAGATTACGGACACAGACATTACGGGAACCACGTCCTGATTAAACGGTTCCTTATGTAACTCTATTGTGTTATGACTGTGAAGTCTGAAGTGTGTCCGTATTCCAGGATTCACAGAACGCGCGGCTATTGTTCATATCGACGGGATCCCGTAAATCAGCCTGTCAGCTTCAACAACTTTCTGATGGAGGCTTCAGGACGCCTGATTTAAATCACAAAGACGAGCTGCCAAATACCCAGATCTGACGCTTGTGCTGATGAATCATTTCACGGACACGTTCTCCCAAGTGTCACTTGCAATTAGCTGCCAGCGTTGCGTAACATGCCATTCTGTGAGTTCGAGTGGGAGGCGCTGCGCTCGTCAGGGCCCTATTCAGAGCGAGCAGACCCTTCTAAAGGAAATAAAAGTTCTTTGATGGCCAGGTAACGCAGATCATTATCAATAAACGGCCCACCTGTGCAGCGTCTCTCACCGCCGGCTGATGGAAGTCACCGCGGGATGAATTTAGCATCACAATATGGCCAGCGTCTGCGTCGGCGCTCATTAGTTCAGGTTCAAATGTAGTGATAGACGCCAGACGGCGGCGATTTCGAGCCCCCGGATTTCGGTAAAATCATAGTACGAACATAAAAAAATTTAAGTTCATTCACCCAGAAGAGCATCCATGATGTCAGACACCGATGTTGGACCCTTCATTCAAGCTGGGGGTGCAATCTTGGCATCGTGACGATTCGATATCGATTCATCGAGCCAACGATTTGATTATTTCCGAAAAAAATATATCTTACGCTTATTCTTCTACGAGGGTCGCGGTGGGGTTCTCCATGTCCATCCAGGGGAGAACATCTCAGGAACTGGGCAGATACACCCAGGACAGTAAGTAAGTAAGTAATTATTTATTTATACAGCGCTTTTTACAACAGTGTGTCGTCACAAAGCAGCTTTACAGAGT
>JAOUQT010026738.1:0-11576 GCA_025769995.1 Xyliphius kryptos
ACACACACACACACACACACACACACACACACACACACACACACACACACACACACACACACACACACACATTCAGGGGTATAATCCAGATGGAATGCTCCCTCCATCCCAGATGAGATGCGCTCGGTACTCACAGGCATGGTTTGGCTGCCGTGCAGGGCGCTGATGGCTGCCTGAGCCTCTGCGTGAGAGGAATATTTCACAAACGCACAACCTGGAAACACACGCACACACACACATCAAACACAGAGTCCCAATATTAATAATAATGCACATGAGCTTTAATTTAGGACACTTTTAAACATGATCATTTGGTATGTTCACATATACAGATGCCTTGTGAAATCCCACACAAACACCTCAGAGTTCCGACTGCTCACTGACTGACCTTTGCTGTTTCCGTCAGGTCCTCTGAGGATGGTGCACTCCTCGATGCTGCCGAAAGACTCGAACAGACGCCGCACATCGTCCTCACACTGCTGCTTGTTCAGCATGCCAACAAAGAGCTTTCTGTCCTCTGCAAAACACAAGACGACCAGACTTTTACAGTCCAGCTGCATTAGAATCTGTCCAGATTCACTGAAAGAGTCAAATGCACATGATTCAGTCATGTGACACCGAATTACAGTATAGAAAACCAACTCGAGTCCTTCAACAGGAGAAAAGCAGCGGTGGATGCATCTGAACTGAATTGAGCTAAAGTATTAATTCATAAATACAAAAGTCATGATTCAGTCCTTTTGACTGATATATGATTCTATATGACATTATCATCATCATCATCAGAGCATCAGTGTGGAACACTAGCTGAATCTGAGGGGTATTGAGGAGACCGATGGAGACGTTCTGGTCCACAGACCTGTTTATGGATGATGTTAGCTCTTTGATCTCTAATTGAATGTTAGATTATTTACTGCATTCAAATCTAATGAGAAATTTTGAGGGCGCTGCAAACTCTGCTGACATCTGAAATAATAATCCTGTGATGTCGGGCTCTTGCTGCCCTCGTTATTTCTTTAATATTCCTAAAGTTATTTCCATTTATATAAATAAAAATGGAAATGTTCGCTTGACACAATGTTGCATTCAAATACACACGTGTTTTTATATACATTATTTTGTGTGTAGAGTGGCACGGTGGCTTAGTGGTTAGCATGTTCGCCTTTCAGTGCTGGGGAGTCCTGGTTCGAATCCTAATCTGGCTGAAATTTCCAAGTTCTTGCCGTGTCTGCGTGGGTTCCCTCTGGGTTTTTTCTTTTTTGTCCCATGGTCCAAACACATGGATTCAAGGTAAATTGACCGCTCTAATTTGCTCCTTATGTGTGTGTGTGTGTGTGTGTGTGTGTGTGTCAGTGAGTTTGTGCCCAGCAATGCTCCCCTGCTCCTCTCGAGGAGCATGAGGAACCCCCACCGTGACCCTCGTAGAGGATTTAGCAGAAGTTAATGAAGGAGTTTTGTGTGTAAATAATATACGGTGGTGTGTGTAATTTTTATAGTGACTGCTACACAGGTACAGTAGGGGGGAGAAGGAGAAGGCGCTTGGTGTTTAGCGTTTGGCTCACGGGTAGAGTGGAGAACGCAAGGCGCTTAGTGTCTAGCTATTGCCGCACGAGTAGAGTGAAGGGGAGAACGCAAGGCGCTTGGCGTTTAGCGATTGGCGCACGAGTAGAATGGAAGGCACCTAACCATGGTGGGAGAACGCAGTGTGGCTAACATGACGCTAATACTGTAAGGCATGCTACGACTTGCACGTAAACATCAAGGAGGACATCGGACTAAACGTGTCTGATTCTGCAGCACCGCTTTGCTTCCTGAAAACATTAATGAAGACGGAATTGAATACATTTATCTCGCCAAAGAAGCAAATCAGTGAGTGACTTCAATGAGACACGCCTGTGAAGATGCCCGCCACCCGGGCGTAGAACAGCTATTTCACATATATAAAATCCACAGCCATCAATTACTCAAAAACAATTGCCTTTTAACTTCCACATTGTTATCAAGTTTTTTACCGCAGACTATGAAACAAAAAAAAATACTGTATACCCACAAGCATTAAACAGTAATCATATTAGAGACATGCGCTTTCTTTTCTCTTTCTTTTCCTTTGAACCAGATGAGCCACAGCAACGCATCGCCGGGTACAGCGAGTAATTAATATGAAATAAGAAAATTAATAAAGGGAGGATCAGTGAAATGAGACAGACTCTGTGTGTGAGAGCAACAGATAGGGATTTAATCCCACAGCAAATCTGAAAACAACAGGTCAGCCAGACGCACACACACGTTCACACAGTGCATGCACACACGCACACACACACACAGTTAATGGTTGCTGATGTGCTGTGACTCTTGGTTATGAAAGTCGATCTCATTTCACATGGAGGCGTCTCCCAGGTTTTAATATCGCACTGAAACTCTGTGTTAAATTAAAAGCATCAGTTGATCAATTCAACTAATAAATGTTTTTTTCCTCTGTACAGCTTCCACTGTTGTTATGGAAGAACCCGCAGTAAAACTGATTTTAATAACATATTAAATCAAATTATTGAACTATAAAGGAAACCAAATAAAATCCTAAATAAAGGCGTCTGAAACTCAGACTTTAGGTGACGTTTAGTGAAACCTTTCACATAAACCTCATAGTGACCTCGAGTGCTGGAGGTTACTGAGGATGGAGGTCACGGATGCACTACAAAAAACGAATAATAAGTGATCTATTTGTCTATTGTGCTTACACACGGGAATTTGTCGATCCTCGGAGAGAAACACACAAAAACGTGAAGTGAGCACACATTCCCCAAGCGGTGGGCAGCTTTGTAAAAGGCACCCGGGGTGCAATGAGGGTTAGGTGCCTTGCTCAAGGCACTTCAGTCATAGTACTTGGTTGAAGTTTAGGGGCAGTTGTAGGCTTGTGGTTAAGGAACCAGCCTTGCAACCTGTAGGTCGCTGGTTCGATTCCCAGTCCCAGCAATTACCACGGCTGAAGTGCCCTTGAGTAAAGCACCTAACCCCCAATTGCTCCCTGGGCGCCGTATAAAAAGGCTGCCCACCGCTCCTGGCACGTGAGCTCACTTCAGAAGGGTGTGTATTTAAGTTTTTTACTGCACGGATGGGTTAAATGTGGAGGACAAATTCCTTTGTGTGTAAGCACAGTATGCAACATAGATTACTTTATTCACTTTACTTTAAGTTGAACAGGTTGGGAGTGAGGAGGAGAAACGATGGAGTCTCTGCAAAGTTTAACTCCGATCTGCACGTGTACATTTACAGGTGTAGTGTTTATATCAGACACACACACACACACACACACACACACACACACACACACACACACACACACACACACATTATGATTCCACAGACTCCTCTCCATGTCAGATGGTATACGGTAAGAGGAACATCTGTATGTATGTAAAGTAAACCGGGTCTAATGGAACTTTAATGGTTCCTCTGTAATGACACACCTGCTTTGTTTTTGTATTTTCGATGGATCAGAAACCATGTTTTTGAGGAAAACTTTCTTTCTAGTCAAAATATCCAAAACCCACATGGAGAAAGAGTTTATTTACCGATAAAACTAACCGAACGTGAATCAGTGCTTTTTTAAAAACTGAATGTGATGTAATAAACGTTGCTGAAACAAAAGTAATGACCAGTGATCCCCCGTCTCACTGACCACCTGTCTCTCCATCCGTGAAATGGCGAGAGAGGAGGATCAGACAGCAAATTCTCCGAGAAGCATTGGGAGGTTTTTTTGAGGGCGGGGGGGAATTTAAAGGTCTAACTTTGGATGAATGTTTTAGTCTGAAGGGGAGACGACTGATCTGTAAAGGTGTAAAACCAAAAAACAAGCCCATCAACATCACCAGCTATGGATTCAGCATCCGGGTGACTTTATGTTGATCGCAAATGCTGCACTAAATTGACATATTATTTATGACCTAAGAACCGATCACCAGATCGACGGCAGAACAGTCAGACCCTGAACCCCGTCTTCGCTGCATGCGTGCCTCGGTTCCCCTCAGGTAGAGGCAAAAGTGAACGAGGCATTTATGTAGCGCAGGTGCAGTCGGGTTCCTCCGGGCCCTGTATGCCTGTCAGCTCTCATCGAGGAGTGCTATTAAATATGACACTCCTGAACCGGAGTCACCCTGATGTCTGCTGGTAATGGTGACGCTGATTTAAGACGACAGAGGCGCACAAAAGGAAAGAGAGAAAAAAGAGAAAAGGAAAGTGCAGCACTACCTCCTCTGCTCTCACTGTCGGCCGGCTTCACCTGGATCGGCCTGTTCATCTGTGTGCCGTGAGAGAGTGACCGGGGGGAGGGGGACACAGAGAAGACAAGGGACGGGAAACAGGGAGAGAGAAAGAGCCAGATGTTAGATTTGAGACAGAACATAAAGGGACAGGTGCAGCATTCACATTTTGTACAGTTCAAATATGTCTCACTGATGGGGCATCCAGCTCCGCTCAGCTGTGTGTGTGTGTGTGAGAGAGAGAGAACACGAAAGAGAGAGAAAGGGAATGAGAAATGAGAGAGACCAAAATGTCAGAATGCTGGTAAGTCATATGTCAAGTATGTAAAGAATTGTGCATGTGAGTGTGAATGGGCTGTGCACACGCTCTCTGTCTTGCTCTCTCTCTCTCTCTTTTAGTGTGTGTGTGTGTGTGTGTGTGTGTGTGTGTGTGAGTGGTTTAATTTTCACTGTGCAGCCCTGTGTTCAAGACTCGCACCATTTAAAAGCGTTTCATTTTTCCGCCGTCACTCGTGGCAGGTTTCCAGCCGACTCCACCTCAATAATACATGCACGCCACGAAGAGCTCGGCGCCAATCAATTTTTAATAATGCCAATCGCCACGCTGCCGGGAGCCAGGGGCGGGAAGAGGGGAGGAACCCGGCTCAGGCACCGGAGCATGGCAGAATGACAGAAGGGCAAAGTGAGTGTGAAAGCAAGAAAGGAAAAGGACGGGAGAGCGTTTTGTAGCGGGGTCTTTATGAATAAGTGAGTATGGAGGACATACAGCATTAACCATGTCGCAACTACATCAGCAACCACACATGGGATGCCCTACAGCAGTCTGTGTGGGGGCTTGTGACAACGCTGGGTGGCATTGCTATTCTTTAAATTGTGGACCTACAGTTTTTTTTACAGACTTCAGAAGACATTCTTCTCACCAACGTCGAGAAGAAACCGAAAGAATAAAACAAAATAAATATATATTCTATATTCATTCATTCAACATCTTCCGCTTATTCCTTTATGAGTGTCGTGGGGGGGGGGGGGGGGTTCCCCCATATTATTATTATATTATTTAAAACTGTATGAGGTTAATAAGTTAATAAAGTAAAAGATCCAAACAAGACATCAACTCCTGTAGCAGCAAACTGGGTTCTGTTACTTTAACAGCACCGAAGTCCACATTTCCTTAAAATGTGCTCAGAATGTTAATGACATAGAACCTAAAGTGCAGTTTCCCTCATTTTCAGGCTCTTTTACACATTTAAATGCAGTCTGTCAGCTTTTTTTGTGTCACACATCTTCTTTTTGCCCCTAAATGCCTGTAACATCAAATACCTCTGGATGTTTTGGTTATCATTACACTCGCTGTCTGCTGATTGAACGTGGGATCGGAGGTGCGGGGCCAGAGAACAGAAAAGATGAGACAAGTGTTGATTGAAAGGAAGGACACACACACACACACACACACACGCACAGTGTATACAGGGAATATATACTGTAGGGTGCAATTATTTTTTGTTTCATTTCTCTTTTTGTTTTTCTGACAGTAATTAAAAAAAAATATATATATATATATATATAAAAATATATATATAGTATTATATGTACACAAAATGTTATTCCTGGGTCGTTGTTTTAGAGCAATCAATTTAAAATCAGACTTTTACATATACACTATATACCATAAGGCACAAAACACCCCCAAAACACAAAAAATAATAAATGAAACAATAAATAAATGAACTAAATTTTAAAAGAATAATAATAAATTAACAGGGCGGCACGTGGGTTTCCTTTGGGTTCTCCGGTTTCCTCCCTCAAAAAACATGGTTTCAAGGTAAATTGGCTGCCCTAAATTGCCCCATAGTGTGTGTGTGTGTGCCCAGTGATAGACTGGCCCCCTGTCCTGGGTGTATTTGCCCAGCGCCTGAGACGTTCTCCCCTGGATGGGCAAGCGAAACCCCCCCCGCCACACTCGTAGAGAATTGCGCAGAAGATAATGACTTAATGAATAATAGATAAATATTAAATATACTGAATATTATAACAATAAATAAATACAAGTAAAAAAAATAAATCAGATCAAACCAGATAAATGAACTAGTTAACTGAGTTAAAAAAAAAAAAAAAAAAAAGATTAGCAAAGTTTTAAATAATGTTAAAATTTCATTTATATTTCTGGGCGAGTTAAGCGGTATGGCATCTGGAGCTCATTATAAATCCATCTGATGAATAAATGAATACTGCTGTTGTATTCATATATCATAAAATATAGTATTGCAATACTACACTGTACTGATTTCATATAACAAACTAAACGCTGCCTGCATCAACGGGGAAACCTGCAGCTATCAGAGCGTCCATTCCTTTAATAACATCCCACCCCGCGTTTCTGACCACAGCTCCCTCTGCCAAGCCAAAGCCGACTAAACACCATCCTCCCAAAATCCTGTAACGATGATGAGAAGGCATTTTTCAAAGCCATCACTGAGGATCTCAGAGGGATGGAAACCTGCTTTTAGATTCAGTGTTCTTTACTTGTTAGCACCTCCAGTGCCATTTGCATTTAATGGCAGCTTGTGAGAACTTGGTTTTACATTCACATCATATTTTGCGTCAGCTGACACGTTTTTAAATTGGCCAAATAAGTGCACCAACCAAACTCATTTATATATACACTTATAATGAGAAAATAGAAACAGGGGCCACATTACAGTCACACATCTGCATTACAGAGAAACCTGCATTCATTTAATTATATCAATTACGTAATGAAAGCAGGATGTTTACACTTTGGTGGAGTACTGTATGCTAAGCCATACAGACACATACAGTATACACACTACTGGTACACATACACAGCTAAAGACTGTGGTGTTAGTCCTTTTGAGACGAAGGATGAAGCGCTCACAGAAAGATGGCAGCATTGAGCAGAACAGAACATCATCATAAGATCTCCATCCCAACCGAGTGTTCTGTGGGCAAAATCCTTCATGCGCCTTAAAAATGTACACAATGAAACATGAGAAATAGTTCTTTGATTCACTCACACGAACACACACCCACACACACACACACACACACCAATATCTGCAGGTAAATAGCAAGCAGCTGTCTGACAAATAGGCATAGGGATAACAAGCAACATTACAAGCTCTAGGAATCTCTAACGCTAGATGTTCTAGGGGACCTTGTGCTTCACAGACTGCAGGGATAGGAAAAGGACACGCAAAGAACATGAAATAAAGGTTTAGACCGTTTACTGAACCCACTATGTTATATGGATGATGCTACGTTGATCTACATTTAAACATCTTAATGTTTACATTTATATCAAGCTGATGATCATTAGGTCAGTTTTACATAATAAAAGACAAGGTTATGGTCAAGGGTGGCACGGTGGCTTAGTGGTTAGCACGTTCACCTCTCAGCACTGGGAATTCGAAAAGGTTCGAATCCCAATCTGGGTGGAGTTTCCGTGTCCTCCCCGTGTCCGAGTTGGTTTCCTCCCACAGTCCAAAAACATGGATTTCAGGTAAATTAAATGCTTTAAATTGCCCTGTATAGTGTGTGGATGTGTGAGTGAGTGTGTGCCCAGCGATGGATTGGCGCCCGAGATGTTCTCCCCCGGACGGGCATGGGGAACCCCACCGCGACCCTAGTAGTGGAATAAGTGGAAGATAATGGATGGATGGATGGATGTTATAGTCAACGTTTCAAGAATTTTATTCATTCATTATCTTTCGCTTGATTCCTTACGAGGGTCACAGCGTGCCGATCCATTGCTGGGCACACACTTACTCACACACACACAGACTATAGGGTCAATTTAGAGCAGCCTATTTACCTTGAATCTATGTTTATGGACCGTAGGAGGAAGAACCCAGAGGAAACCCAGATTGGGATTCGAACCGGTAATCCCCAGGGCTGAGAGGCGAACATGCTCACCACTAAGCCCGGTTTCAAAATGTAATATACATTAAATTTACAGTTAACAGATTATAAGAAACATTAGAATTAAATGTTAAATCGTAAAGTTAACATTGAATTACTTTTTTCATTCATTCATTATCTCACGCTTATTCCTTTATGAGGTCGGGGGGTTCTTGGGCGCGGGGCAGATACACCCAGGACAGGGCAATTTAGAGCATTAAATTTACCTTCATGTTTTTGGAATGTGGGAGGAAACCGGAGAACCCAGACGAAACCCACGCAGACACGGGGTGACCGTGCAAACTCCACCCAGATTGGGATTCGAACCAGGAATCCCCAGCGCTGAGAGGCGAATGTGCTAACCACTAAGCCATCATGCCGCCCTAGAATTATTTAGTGTTTATAAAAATAAAGTATATTAAATAAAAGTCCTACTGCCTGCATTTCATCTCCTCCTACTTTATAAAGTCTTTTCTTCCCAAAGGGAGACAGAAACATGCAGGTGTTCTGCTTTTCGACTCACGTTGCGCTGATTTCCACCCAAGAAACAAACACTAAATAAAAACATAAGGTTAAATAATGAATCCGCTCTCGCAGTCACACAGAGCAGAGCTCCTTCTGCTGGACGTATAATAAATCAGTCATGGTCCTGGCACAGTCACTGCACACGCATTCATAAGATCAGTGTGTGCCGCACTTCATAAAGTCGACCCAGCAGCCATGTGATTCGGAACGCTGAAACGAGCCGTCTCCCCGACTCCCTGTCTACAGGCGCTCTCTCTCGCTCGCACATCCTATTGCTTTTTGATTTCCGCCGCCACTGCACACAGGTGTCAGCTAAAATGTAAAAATCTGCTGACTTCCTAAATCACCACTGTGCCTGTAATTCATGCTCATTCCAGCTCCCTCTTCATTATCACTCGAGTGAATCCTTGGGTTAAGTCTTTAAGCTGGCAGACACCTGCGCTTCCCTGCACCTCCTCCCAGATGACATACATCACACAGTCTCGCAATCCCCAAACCTCCCACCACATCCAGCGTGTCTGCTGTAAAACTCTGCACCTTCACTCACCAGCAGAAGCTTCAGAGCAGATGAGAGATTTAATTAAAGGACCAAGATGCAAAATGTAACATCCATCACTGTAACTGTTGTCAAATCAAAACGAGTTAAATTTAAGAGAGAACTGAGTGAGTGCTCACAACTCACCTGCCTTTACCTTCATTCTGTTTTATGTTTCTTGAACTTTGTATCTTTAAACTGAAATACTTTCTGACTTCTTGGTAGTCTCTTTCTTTTTGGTTCATTTCGTTGTTTTCTCAATTTATTTGATTTTATCTTTTTAATTTTTCTCCAAATCTTTATACTTCAGCTCCATTTGGTCATTTGGTCATTCAGCAGACACTTTTATCCAAAGCCACACACAAGTATCTCGGTTGGGGTACAAACACAGAGTTGATACAGCCCCCCTGGAGCAATGAGGGTTAAGCGTCTTGCTCAACCACCCACATTGGTAACTTCATTGGACCTGGGATTTGAACCCCCAACCCTTAGATTGCTAGCCACACTCCACATTTCATACCTGTCCTCCCATCATTCCATCTGTCCTGTCCTACTTCTATTTCTCTCAAACCACATCGTTTCTCCTTTTCCTCTTCTTCAGGTGATTTGTCCTCACGTCTTTTCAACTATATTTTACCAAAGTCTTGGACTCCCTCCATTTTCTCCTTCTTTCTTTTTTCTTAACCTCCCATGTGAGCTCCACCGTTCCGTCCTCTTTTATTTTCTTTATTTGCTTTTTGCTTCTTTTATCTTCCTGCTTGCTTAACTATTTCTTCCCCTTTCCCCATAATTCCTTGATTTATTTCTTTTTTCGTCTCCCATCCTCCCTCCCTGCTTCCCGTTTTGGCAGCTAACATTGCGGGCCATTGTTACTTCCCCATAAATTTAACGTTCTCCTTTAGAAGTATGCATTAATCAAGCAGCACCATGGACCTTGACTGTATTTGCTTTTACTCATCTAATGAATAAAAAATGAAAAGCAAGTCCCGAACCTGTCAAACATGGGAGGCGCCTTCCCTCCGGCCTACATGGCCCCTCCCACAAAATACTGGCACAAAGTGGTGGCTCTAAGTGCATTTGTTTAATTGCTGGAAGATTATTTATGGGTTCACTGGGCTGCTTTACTTTATTATTTTTTCCACATGAATGGAGGTGAGAGTCAGGGCCTGGATTATTTAAGTAAACCTGGATTATTTGGAGAGCGGCACGGTGGATTAGTGGTTAGCACATTGCCTCTCAGCGCTGGGGATTCCTAGTTCGAATCTTAATCTGGGTGGAGTTTTCATGTTCTCCCCATGTCTGCGTGGGTTTCCTCCGGGTTCTACGGTTTCCTCCCACATTCCAAAAACATGAAGGTAATTTGAATGCTCCAAATTGTCCTGTATAGTGTGTGTATGTGGATGTGTGAGTGAGTGTGTGCCCAGTGATGGATTGGCGCCCTGTCCTGGGTGTATCTGCCCAGCGCCCGAGACGTTCTCCCCTCAAAATGAACAAAAAAAAAGAGCTAAGGTCCCTAACAAGAGGACTAAATACAGCAGGGCTGGTCACAAACTTTGGGGCGTTGAGTTAACCCGTGTTAAAATACCACGCTTTGGCGTTGTGACGGCACGGCGTTGTAAGAGGCGTTATTTAAATAATCAAATAAAATTCGGCGCCGGCTCGGATCCCGCAGGTCCACATTCCATCAGCATGCCACGCACCGTCACAGCAAACACAACGAGAAGCAGGCGGCGGCGGCGGCGGCGGCGGCTCAACCCCAGCCGTCTGTAGTATTTATTCGATTCCATATTTTTTAGCTGTGACCTGAAGTTCTGCAGCTCTGTGTTTGTGTCAGCAGTGATCTAAATAAGACCCTCGGTCTGCCGGCGGTGAACCGTGGAGCTCGGCGAGATAATGAAAGCTATTTACCCTGCGGGAAGAAAATGCCACACTTAATCCGCGTGTTGATGTGCGGTCGCTCGGACCCTCTGGTCCTCGTAATTGGACCCCTGTGAGATCTCGACCCGCAGCAAATTGATTTCTTTAATGTCTTGTTTGCTTAAAGTCCACCGCCGTGTGCAGATCAGCGGCGTTCGCTTCTGGCTCAGCGCGGCATTTTAACACGGATTAATCTAATCTCCTAAAGTTTGTAACCGGCCCCGCTGTATTTAGTGCTCTTGTTGGGGCCCCTAGTTCTGATTAAACAGGATAACGGACGCGAGGGTTGTTTACTATGTTTTATCTACACTGTGTTCCAAATGATTCTGCCAAAAGTGTTTTATATATATATACACTGCTCAAAAAAATAAAGGGAACACAAAAATAACATCCTAGATCTCAATGAATAAAATATTTCAGTT
>JAOUQT010026766.1:0-21969 GCA_025769995.1 Xyliphius kryptos
GAGAGAGAGAGAGAGAGAGAGAGAGAGACTTTTTTGACTTTTGAATCAGCTTTATTTCAACTAAGGAGAGCGAGAGAAGCTGAATATCAAAACATTTAAAAAGCCTTCCTTGATGTTGAAATGCCCATATGTGGCAGAACCCTTTTATTAGGTTATGGTGCACCTGTCCAAAGATTTCCAGAAGTGTTAAGGTCTGTTATAAAGAGCTATAATTCAGTCCAACCACCACCAGTTACACTGAAAAAGCAGTAGTTTTATCATGGTGGTATTAAAGCCTTTTAATATGCTTTAGGCAAGTTGTGGTAGTATCGGGTCAGTGCTAAGTAAAATGATTTTGTGATAATTGTAAATAGAGTGATTGAATAACTGCCTAAATTATAGACGTTATGCTTTGATCCAATAGCTTTTAATGCAGTTTCAAACCTCTGACTATCGCTTGGTTAAGATGAATGCTCATGCATCCAATAGGCTTAAAGGTGATGGACTTTTTTTTAGCTAATTAAGATAAACATATATTTTAGCCCTCAGAGTTTCCATGTTTTCCACATGACTGCGTGGGTTTTCTCCAGGTCCTCTGGTCTCCTCTCAGAGTCTAAAATATGGATGCATGGTAAATTGCTGCTCTGAATTTCCCCTATATAAGTTGCCACTGGGCAAGTAGGTGTCCAGTGATGAATTGGTGGTATGTTCTTAGTGTATCTGCGCAGGGTTCAAAATGTTTTCCCCTGGATGGGCATGGGAACACCCCAAGTATAAGATTAAGCCTATGTAGATCCGATGAGATGCGGTAAGAGTATAACAGCACCTGAAATGCTGGAAATATCCCAAAACAATAAATAATCAAGTCGACTTAGAGTTATGTGTAGGACTAGCAGTGACATCACTGATGATGTGTGGTAATACTGTAAGTTGAAGTTGAGGGTGATTATCCAGGACCGGATGGCTATTTATCTCACGTTAACCGATCAGAGAATGCTTCTAAACAATAGACTAGAATAGAGACATAGTCTAGCTTGTGTTTTAAGCTCTTATAATTGTATAATATATGAGATCTGCCCCAAAATAAACACTCAGCAAATACAAGCCTTCAGAAAATTAGAAACCCAAGTGACACATCGGCCGTTCTCATGTGACACATTCACACTTCATAAAAGCAAATGATCTCCCTCACTGCAAAACTTGCCAAATGTATCCAACCATGAAACATATTCAGATTGAATGGTCACAGGACCGACATTTAAGACAATTAATTAGTATAAATAGAGCAATAAAATAATAAAAAAATAAAACTGATAGCCCCCATATAATTCCATGAATAAAAAAAAAAACTAAATTGAATGACAGAGATTTAAAATATATTATTTTGCCATGGATGTAAGTGTAGTTAGAAAGAGAATCAAATAAGTTTTTAATTTTAATAAATATGTACGTATGCAGTATGACAGGATATTTGAAAAGCAGTTGAGGCTGAAAATCTTGACACTTTGAATGAACTTGACATTGGCTATAGGGTTGTGCATTTCTGTTTGGCAAGTGGTTTTAAAAGTTGACCTAACGGCAGCATTTGCAAAACAAAAAACAAGCTAGATACATTATTCTATTTTCTACTAAATAGAATACTAAATATCCATTCAATCTTTGAACATTTAAAAATAAAAATATATATAACATAACTATAATATATAACCTTAGATTGTTTAATAAAAATGAACTATTGTTGATCTAACAGATTTGGTTGTGATAGACAGAACTGAATTTATGTATTTGTTGTTAATTTAATATACATTGTTTTCACTTGTCAACACTGTACGCCTGTCCACTTTAAAAGGTTCCCCCATTAAGCCTTGGTTTTCACAAAGATTCCTCCTGTAAAACAAATAAATGCCAATATTTTTTTTGCCAATGTTTTTCTTAGTGTGCATTTAGTGCGTTCAGGGTTAAAAAATTGTAAAGCTGCTTTGACACAATGCACTGTTTCAAAAAGCATTTTGTGAGTAAAGAAACTTGAACTAGGTGATAGGAAACTTATGGCTTTCACAGAGTGTAGATTTTATTGTGAGTTTGAATTTAACATCTCAAGTTTTATAAATTTAATACATTTAATTCTTGTTGAAATTTGTCTGGACTTTTAAACGCTTTTACTGCCTCAGTAACTTACAAAGTGATGGGTTACAACTGTCACTAAACTGTCACTAAATTATGAGTGGTTTTTTTGTTCTATTTTACACACATTATATGACCATACATATGCAGACAAATAGCAATTACACTTATAAAAGATTAAGGTAATATTCATGTCTTTCTTTTTAGTCTGTTTTGTATATTTTTTGTCATAGAGTTCTCTTCCTTAAAGTACTAAGACTACACAGACACTGCACCTGTCCTATAATGTCAGCAAGTAACTGATATTTCTTTATCAGCTGTTTGCCACCATCTGCAAGACCTGCTTGTAGAGACAAATTATTGGTTGAAACATGAATGGAGAAAGCATGCAATATAGCTGGTATATTAAAGGACATCTCAAAGTCAAGAATGATAAGCCAACAACTTTTTTCCAACAACCCACACCATTTAAACATGTTCAAATAATAGCATTTCATTGCATATTTTCTTCAAATAACCAGTTTTATGCTGCTTCATCTTTGGAGCATGCTAACAGCTATATGGCTTGTGTGTATGTGCAGTGCAGGGTAATTTCCAGATTTTTTACAAAGCCTGTTTACACCCCATGGAAATAGTTTTGGTCTTTAGGAACTGAAATAAAGAATTACTGTTTTGTTTTTGGTAGTGTTATTAGAATTGTTAAACCTCCTGCACATCTACAACTTTCATGCAGAAACCTGCATGTTTTTCTTCAGGATTTTTTTTTACTTGGTAGCATTAATTATTCTCATCTGTCCTGATCATTTTCATAGTTTTTGCTGAAGAGAATTACCCCCATAACGTAATATGGCCATCTCTGTGTTTCATAGTACAATTAAATTACATTTGGTCATTTAGCAGACGTTTTTATCCAAAGCGACTTACAAGTATTCCACTTAATGGTTGGGGGTCAAAACACAATGTTACACGCAGAATCCTTGGCGCAGTGAGCGCTAAGGGTCTTGCTCAAGGACCCAAATTGGTAACGTCAATGGGCCTGAGATTTTAACCCACAATTCTGTGATTGCTAGCTCAACACCCTAATCACTGAGCTACCTTAATTCGAGCCCATATGATATATATTAACCATTTTGTTACATTTTCTCTAAGCATTGCATATGAAATAAATGTGAGTGGTTAGTGGTTACATGACAATTCAAAACTCCTACAATAATTAATGCAGAATTTAAAAAATGTTCAAAAGATGTTATGAGCAAATATCACGTTTTTTATTTTTCATCACTGCTCTGTAATCTTTTCATGAGCAGCTTATTCACATTTTTATTTGGGGGCGGGGGGGGGGGGGGGAACCAAACCAAAATTATAACAGAATCTATTTATGTTACATTTTATTGTGTGGCTTTGTGAATTATTTTAGTCGTTATTACATAATTTTGACCAAAAATACACTAGATTTTTGCACTAGAATTTGAAAAATGTTTTAAGAACTCATTTAAACAAATGAGTGGTAGTGGGAGTGGTAGCTCAGCGGTTAGGGTGTTGGGCTATCAATCAGGTTGTGGGTCCAAATCCCAAGTCCATTGAAGTTACCATTGTGGGTCCTTGAGCAAGACCCTTAACCCTCATTGCTCCAGATGTTCTGTACCAACTCTGTGTTCTGACCCTACGTTCATGTTGGGATTTTTGTAAGTTGCTTTGTACAAGCGTCAGCTAAATGACCAAATGCAAATACAAATGCGAATTTGCTAATAGAACTCAGAATTATTATTTTTTCATGAATTAATCAATGCTAACATTCTTTCAATTTAAGAGGTAACATTTTCTATTTCATCTGCTGTTTAGTTATATCACTGCACAGCTGAGCATGCCTGGAAAGGGAGTGTTATTCCTTATACATGTCTGTACTCTGATTGACAAATTTTGAGGGCTATGCTTCCTACGCACCAGAGCTAATCATCCTGTCTCACATTCTGCAAAGGATAGGGTATTTGGGGGAAGAATTTTGTGTTTTCCAAAAAAAAATGTATGACTAGTTTTGCATTGTTGCTTTGTTTTTAACGAAAAACACCGTTGGTTGCTTCAAGAAGAATTAGGGTGGTTCAGTGATATGCGTGCCACTGTTAACAACTTCAGATTGCAACAGTTCTTTTTAAATGAGAATTTGCCAGTTGTTTTCAAAGTTGTAATGGATTGTAATGTCACAACAGTTTAATTAAATCATGTATTAAAGTTCCATTTTTAAGCTCAGGAACTGTGAGGCCAATAAAGACTTTTAGATGAAAAGAATGTAACTGTAAAACTACTGCTTTTATTTTGTAGTTTTTTTATCTGGATTTAAGAATGAACATGGAACATAAACACATTTTTAATGCAACCCAATTTTGTAGGTGAGCAAAAATAATGTGAACGTCACTGACAGGTGCTATTTTATGAGTGTCTTTGTAAGGTTAAGTGTTGAAAAAAATATCTTAATTTCTTTGTTATAAGTTGGAGGTTCACATATCAAAACTATAAACCAGTTTGTAGATTAATGATCTGTCTATGGGTAAAATGCAAGCCATGCTGAAATAAGCTAAACAAAAAAAAGTAAATCAATTAGAGGCACTTCACATACACCAGGCATAGCAAATTCGTCAAATCAAAATGTCCTGAAAAAGAAAGAAACATCAAATAAGTTGAGAGAAGCAAAAACTTTTTATGACTGTTTTTTTTTTTTGGTTTACTGTGGCCTCTGACCTAGACATTTAAAAAGATCATTAAGCAGCTACAGCTGATTCAAAATAAAAAAAATGAAAAAAAATTTAAGGAATCTATTTTAAATAGTTGCTAAATGTTTCCCAGAGTAAGAGTAATGCACAAGCACACTAGCAGCACCGCCATCTTTAGGTATGGAAATAACTGGAACACTTAAACAACACAATTTAACTCCAAGTCAAGCACACTTGAAATCAACCTGTCCAGTTAGGAAGAAACACTGATTGTAAATCAATTTCACTTGCTGTTGTGCAAATGGAACAGACAACAGGTAGAAATGAGAGCCACTTAGCAAGACCCCCCCATAAAGGAGTGCTTCTGCAGGTGGTGACCACAGACGTTTTCTATGTTCTTATCTTCTTATGTTTTCTGGCTGATGTTTTGGTCTCTTGAATTTTGTCAGTTCTCTCACCATAGAGGTAGCATAAGGCGGTGTCTACAACCCACAGAAGTTGCTCAGGTAATGCAGCTTTTTCAGGATGGCACATCAATGCCAGCTGTGGCAAGAGGGTTTGCTGTGTTTTTCAGCACAGTGTCCAGTGCATGAGCACATGGAGGCCACACACATTACTAAGCCTCATTTTAACTTGAATTTCCACTGAAGTTGGATCAGACTGTCATTTAATTTTCCATCTTCATTTTGAATATGTTTCCAAATCCAGACCTCCATGGGATTATAATTTTTATGTTGTTTTGTTTTCAATGCATTACACTATCTACTAAATAAATATTTTCAACTGAAATATTTTATTAATTCAAATCTAAAATGTGTTATTTTAATGTTCCCTCAATTTATTTTTGAGCAGTGTATATCTATAATATATAAACATGTATATTGTTTTTTTTATTAATATACTATTACTTTTCATCTTTAGCCACAGTTCTTGTAAATGTTCACTGTGGTTAGTTGGTTTAAAACAGGGTTCTTATTTCAGAACATGGTTTGTTTGGAACATTGTTTGGGTGCTAAGTTTTTTACTTTTATAATTTGTATTGTATCGCACAGACATTTATTAATAATGCATGCAGATTGTTGTGGGGGAAAAAAGTATGTATTGATGCACAGTAGTATGTACTGCTTAGAAGTGTGAACAACAGCCAGTTGGGCTTTTTATAAAAAGAGCTGCACACGCAGTCTTCTTAATCTATTTCTGACTATCTCAGCCAGAGCTGTAATACATGTGTTAATAGTTGCTTTTCTCAGATAAGGACAAGTAACAAAACATAACTAATGATTGAACAAAATGTCTTTATGCTTAGTGCCAATATACTAAAATTTGTATGAGCTGGATTATTATATATCAGCGGTTTAAAAAATTGTTTTGGGTCTAAATTCATCTGATGCGGTCTGAGAGTCCGATCTAAGAGTCTATATCTTGCCACATTTTAGTTTGTTTTACAGAAACAGATTTTTTTCTCTATTTAAAAAAGGAACTATACAACGTTCTCTGCAAATGGTAGTGCAGTTCTGATGGAAGTGGAAGGAGGTCTTTGGTGATTTACCTGACTGCTGTCCACAGACATTTATTAAAATGTTTTGAGATTTCTAATGAGAAGTACCGGATATTGACAACCTCTGACTTAGTATTCTCAAAATGATTTAAAGTGTAATAACACTTTAACAGCTAACAGCTTTGATGATCAGTGAAGTTAAAACCAATACCATGTTTTGAAAACATAATTGCTCAATTCATTTTTGACTGTAATCATGCAACAATAGAGGCAGTTTGGGTTCTTTAATATCTCTAAAATCTGGGCTTTTTATTATTTGTACCTCTTACAGTTGTCACACATTCTGGACTGCAGCCCCCTTAAATAAACCAAATAACTTTAATCTCAACTTTAAACTTTCTAATGATTTGCTACCAACCTATTATTTTTTTTTCATAGTGAAATATTTTTCATGGCATTTCAAAGAGAAGTACAACACAGCAATGTCAGGTTTTACTTATAATAGTTTCAACTCCTTTAAATCTCATTCAGGTGGAATTAACATAAATCAAGACTGGACACATTCTTTAAGTATTAAGAGTTTCTGCGAGAACTGCTTGCCTAACAAGCTTTTCCACAATTAAATACTTCAGGTACTTTGACCCACTAGAAAGCATGCTTTCATCAAATGAATACACCACAGGGTAAATGTGAAACCATTTAAGATCCAAGCTAAATGATATCCAGTAAATTAACACTACTCAAAGAAATTTCCTGTCCAATGGACTTGCAATAAAACATGGTAACAGGTGCAAGTGCAGTAGTTTTGTTGGTTTGTGGAAGCAAAGTGAAGTTATGTTTAATAGGGATTTAGCGATAGTAATAATGTTATATTTATTCCACCAGGGTTAATAATGTAAACATACAGTGAAAACAGCGCAGATCATCCCATAGTGTGCCCTTTCCGGTGCCTTGTGATTACAAGATTAATAATGGCATGGCAGTTGTGATACGTTGGCAAACCTTTTACTCTGCTACTCAGTAGGCCTTCACCCCTGCAAGAATTCTGCTGCAATTGGTCAATCACACCTAGCTACTTTTAGCCAGACATGTTTGGGATGTCAGCCAGTACAACTTCACGTCCCAATCCAGTAACAGTCACATGAGTAGAAATAAATATATATCACAGACATGATGCATGACTGTTGGTAATTATGAATGAGATTGCATTTATTGATTTGAAATATATTTAGGGTTGAAACTGGATTAAGTATTTATTTAATTATTTTAGCAAAAAGGAGAACCTATAAATAAAATAAGATTATTTATTATTAAAATGTTTGAAATTATTAGTCACCCCTCAAATTTTGTCAATGAAGCTGCACTGTAACATTTCTTTTAAAGTGAGATTTCTGTGCCAATTTAAAGCTAAAAAACAAACCTTTCTTAATTGTGAAAAAGATTTAAAATAACATTTAAAAAAAAATGGTTAGCTTTTCAAAAATAGTTAAATAAATGTTGATCATACTGTATAAAACAATTTGGTAAAATACGATGAAATCATCATATGATTTTATTTATTTATTTATTTTAATTTGTTAAAATTAGTTTTTCATCATTTTAAACTAAATTGTTTAAATTTACATACTTTAAATTTTTTTGTGTTATTTTGTGTTTGGTTCTCTGCGTTTTGTTATTTTACTATAACAATATAAACAGCATTGCTTATTTTAAAGTGCAAAGCATAGTTACATTAATACAAAGTATTTTCCAAAGTATTTAAGTAGATCCAAAAGTTATTAATACAGAAGTACATTAGTTTAAAAGTACATCCTTAAAATTAAGCCATGCAGTTTTCATCAAAAAGTTTGTTGACAGAAACACTACTTGTCTCTCACTTGAAATGTTCTCAGCAAATTATTTTAATGTGCTTTTAACAATTGGGATAGAAAAAAATGGTTAAAAAATGTCAGGAAGAGTTTTGTTACTGCAGACACATCTCTTCTATTCAGCTGTAAAGTAGAAGCACCTTACGGGGTTGCCCCAAAATAGACTAACTTCCTAACATAAAACCCCAAATGCAGACAGATTTATTAGACATTCTTGGTGAGGACACACTCTACTTAACATACTGTTCTCTGACCTGCACTAAGACATAAAAACACTTCAGTGTACTATGCCAATTTTGTTCAGTATGCAAAATATTATTTTCTTCTTTCTTTTTTTTTATTTCTTTATAAAGTGTACCTTGTTTTTACTGAAGTAAAGCAGTACAAGAGTAACAAGTAATGAAGATTATTCACATTTAAAATGGTAAAATATCTAAGAAATGTGAGTTATTTGCAAGGGGTAAAATATTTTAATTAAACATTTATGTTTTCATTTTTTTTACCCATTTAATTATGACAGATTAATAGAGGTGTTCTATTCAAATGTACTTTAAGACAAAAAACACTAATAAATTTTTAGATTTTAATACATTTCACTCTTTAGATAAATTCTGTTTTATATTTATGCAGCACCTTTAAATGTAATCGCAGAAGTTCTTATTTTTTAGCTTCTTAACAGTTTGTCCGAGAAATAAAATAGGCTATGATGTTAATTCATTAACACCATTGCCATCTGATTGTATTTTGTTTTTGTAGGGTGGTAACAATGCAGGACACACGGTTGTGGTCGATTCAGTAGAGTATGATTTTCACCTTTTACCTAGTGGCATTATCAATCCCAATGTCACTGCTTTTATTGGTAAGTATTTATTAACATAGTAAAATTGTATTGTGAATTGTCCTGTTCTCTGGTAGTCTGTAAATGTTGACTGTTGGAATTTTGTAACATTGATTTTAGTACTATATCGAGATTAACATAAAAAAAATTGCCAGCATGCAGCATGGCACAGTTTTAGATTTATCTGCAAGAACCTTATTTTGTTAATGGCACTCTGAGTCATGCATCAGCAGTTTCTGTATCTGAAGAAGCAATTGCGTTATGCACTATGGCTTTCATCGGACTGTTTAATTAAAGAAAAGATTTAACTTAAGTCGCTACAGAAATCTTGTGTAATCACATTTACCGTTTTGCAGACTATATGTTTTGTTTGGTGTTCAAAGATTTAGTAATTTAACTATTTTATCTTAACACAGGTAATGGTGTGGTAATTCACCTTCCAGGCCTTTTTGAGGAAGCTGAAAAGAATTTGCAGAAGGGGAAAGGTGTGTGAGAATATGCACCACATTTTTAAAAGTATTTGGCTTGTTGTTACATGAGACTATTAAAAGAAATATATTATTGTGTCTAGGTCTGGAGGGCTGGGAGAAGCGTCTTGTCATCTCTGACCGCGCCCATATTGGTAAGGTGAATTTTTTTTCTGCCTGCACGCACATTACATTATATGCAGATGAAAAAAAAGCTATTTTCTCAACTATTATATATATCACTAAGGACTTAATGTTATTTGAACAGTACGTTTGTAATTAATTTTAAACAATAGATATAATAAAAATCTAAATTATGTGATGTGTTGAGATGGCATGGGTCTCGGTTTCTGCTCAACTGGCTTTGTTGCTGTTGTCTACACCCTCTGTCTGTAGTGTTTGATTTCCATCAAGCTGTGGATGGTGTTCAGGAGGAGGAGAGAAGACAGCAAGCTGGAAAAAAGTAAATATAAAGCTAATCACAAAGTTGGAGGAGAAATGTTTATCTTTTGTTTAAATTTTTTCAGACCCTATTTTTAAAAAGTTAGAATATTTCTGTCACAGGATTGAAGGGAATATGGAACTGAGACAGGAGTTCACAATCTTAGGAGCTGGCTTTTATTCACACACACTTAAAATACATTTAACGATACACGTTGGCTGATGGTTTCGCCTTGCACTCGCATTCTGCCGCTCCATACCGGATCTCTCTCGCCATGACGTGTGATCATACAGCTTGTAAAGCCTGTACATGTCATCAGGAGCCGCATTAGGTGCACTAATTGCTATCGATGAACAGTGCTATCGGCTCTGCCTCTCCTTCTTCAACTCCACCATCAGTTTCATTGAATGATTTAAAATATATTGTTTTGTTTCGTTGTGATTATTTTTTATATAAACTATTATTTAACAGACAAAAATAAAAACAAAAATAAAAAGTAATACCAATATTTTTACTGACAAACAAAATTTTATTTGACATGTTTAGGCAAATTTAGTATTTGTTGCCAGTAAAACATGAGAAAAAATGTTTTCACTGTCTTACATCACTTTTCCTATTTCCTTTCTATATTTTTGACAAATGATACTAATTTCCAAGTGATGTTTATGCCTATTGTTTTGTTTTTTTTTTCAAAATTTTAAGCTGCTCAACAATCTGTGTTCACTATTATCAGCACCTTATTATCATCTTATGTACATTGTCATTGGAAAAACATGAAATAATGTGTATTTTATTCCAGTTATGGGCTTTATAACTTTTTTATGTCTGCCTTTTTTTAGTTTAGGTACTACGAAAAAAGGCATTGGCCCTGTGTATTCGGCAAAAGCTGCAAGAAGTGGCCTTAGAATATGTGACCTTCTTTCTGACTTTGAGCAGTTCTCTGAAAGGTAAGCTCTTGTGATCTTACCAAAATACTATTGTGCCAGTTTCCAGTTTATTCTCTGTAAGCAACGAAGTACCAGATTTTAAACCACTGAACAAACTGGTCCAGAACTTTCTGTTAAACACAAGGTTTGCCTTTATATATATATAATTTGTGTGTGTGCATATATAAGTAAAACTTGTATATTATGGTCATTCATTACACACAGACTGATATATTTCTTTTCATTTTGGTGAGTGTAACTGACATCTAATTAAAATTAAATAATTAATAAAGACCAATACAAAAAAGGATTTTTAGAAATGTCGGCGAACTATTTCTGAGGTATGAGCATGCACAGCACTCAATAATTAGGTGAAGCTTCTTTGGCCTTAAAGTTTTCTATGGGGTTTAGGTCAGGTGAGTTTGCTGGCCAATTAGGAATTGGTACTTGTAGCTTTGGCACTGTTTGAAAATAAAATTCAAGGATTCAAGGAGGCTTTATTGTCATTTTCATCACATGTAGCATGTCACAAAAACAAAATCATGGCCCACGGACCCAGATTAACCCTGTACACTTTTTTAAACCTAAAAAAAACCCCAATATGTACATAGTATTACATATATATATATATACTGAGTAAGATAATAAATATAGACTATATAAATATGCATCTCCATAAAGTTGCTCAGCAGCAGGAAGCATGAAGTGCTCTAAAACTTCCTGGTAAATGGCTGCGTTGACCTTGGACCTCAGAAAACACAACCATCAGATGACATGGCACCCCAAACCATCACTGACTGTGGAAACTTAACACTGGATCTCAAGCAGCATGGATTCTGTTATTGTTTGAATTTGTCTAGCTTTAAAGTGCTACTTCAACATCTCAGTTGTTGCATCTGTTTGAACACTATTTTACAGTATTAGCTACTGATTTAACCTAGCAACTACAGATAATATTTGTTACATCTGCTGAATGACTAAATGTAAATGTACATCTATATAGACAGTGAAGGGCTACAACAATAAGAAATTTGTCTTAATTACCTTAATATGTATTATGGATACATTTACACTGCAGAATTATTAGGCCTCAGCCTTTTTATACATGTTGTCCTTGTCCAAGCTGTATAGGCTTGAAGGCCAACTACGAATTAAGTAAATCAGGTGATGTGCATCTCTGTAATGAGAAGGGGTGTGGCCTAATGACATCAATACCCTATATAAGATGTGCTTAATTATTTGGCATCTTCCTTTCCTTTGGCAAAATGGGTCAGAGGAGAGATTTGACAGACATAACAAGTCAAAAATTGTAGAGGGATTCAGCAGTCTTGAAATTGCCAAACTTTTGAAGCATGATTACCGAATAATCAAGCGCTTCATGGCAAATCGCCAACAGGTTCGCAAGAAGCGAGTTGGAAAAAAATGTGCAAAATAATTGCCCATGAATTGAGGATAATCAAGCGTGAAGCTGCCAAGATGCCACCAGTTTTGCCATATTTCAGAGCTGCAACGTTACTGGAGTATCAAAAAGCACAAGGTGCGCAAAACTCAGGGACATGGCCAAGGTAAGGAAAGCTGAAAAACGACCGCCTTTGAACATGAAACATGAAGCAAACATCAAGACTGGGCCAAGAACTAGCTTTTACTTAAGTTTTATGGCCGAATAAATAAGAGTGACATTTTTTTCTTTTTTGCAAAATATATTTATTAGCCATTACATTTCTATATGTTTACACACATTAGCCACCCTCCCTACAATATATTAAGTTACAAAACAATAATAATAATAATAGTAAACATAAATACATTTATAATAAAAACTGTAAAAACTTGAACATTTTATTGGCCTTTGTTTTCTGAGGGACTCACCAGAGTTTTTACGCGCTCGTGTAAAAATATTACATTGTTTTGTATCCGAAAGTTTTGACATACTCACACTTAATTGAAAAATTGTGTTTTTGGTAATATCCTGCTGCCATATTTGGTAGTGTTGGTAGTATAGTGTTGGACCAAAACTGCACCTTATCACCACATTCTTGTCTAATATGTTTTACAACTTTAAAATCCCACAATAGATTGGTGTGATGTTAGTATACATCTATAAGATATAAACAGCCGTTTTAAAGGTGTAACGTGCTTATCTAGAGAGTATGTAGTAATGTAGCTTTTTTTAGTAACTACATGGTATGCAATGTTACAATGAATACTTGCTTCTCCTGAAATAAATGTCAGTTACTCCACGATGTTTCAGTGTAATGTTCTCTTTTACAGATATAAAAACTTGGCCTCACAGTACAAGTCTATGTACCCATCATTAGAGATGGATATTAATGGAGAGCTTGAAAAACTCCAGGTAAGCTGCCCCAAAGCAAAAAGAATCATGAAAGTGCTTTTTGCTCTTGTAATAACACCACACTGTAGATGTACATTATGCTATAATCATGCTAATTAGAAAAACACACAAAAACATAACTGGACCTATAATAACTCATAACAAGAGTAAAAAAAATATTTAAACACTTGAACCTTTGGCATGCATTATTAATGGCCAATTTATTGTACATGTCTTGTACTATCTTTTTTAACAGGCTTTGTTTGTTGCTACTTTTGTTTGTTTAGGCTTTTGTGGACAAAATAAAACCTATGGTTCAAGATGGAGTGTTCTTTATGTATGAGGCTCTCCATGGGCCTCCCAAAAAGATTTTGGTGGAAGGAGCCAATGCTGCCCTGCTGGATATAGACTTTGGTGCGTTACCTGGTTTTACCCTGTAACTTTATTCTACATAATTATTTTACAATATACAGTACAAGGTGTTTTTTTCCTAAATGTTAAGGAAAGCACTGACAAATAATGAGCAAATTTAGCCAATCTAGGTGTGTAAATCTGGTAGGAAAAGATCCAAAGGATGATTGCTGTACACAAGAAAGAATGTGAATCTCTGAAATACTACATCAGGGACTGATACATTACCAAAAAATTCTGATCCACCCCCCAATCTGTACTGTAAGGTTTTTTTTATTAATACTGAATAAAAAACCTTATTAAGTGTAAAGTTGATAAGTGTAAAGGTTAATTTTAACAAAAGAATTTTTAACATTCTAACATTTTCTCGGAGTGACAATTATTGTAACATGGTTACAATAATGAAAAACATGATGATTTTATCATTAGAATACATAAAATTTAATCAGATACTGATTTTTTGTAAAACAGACATAATTGGGAAATGTACAAAAAAATGCTTGTTTCTAAGTACCACAATGTTGCATTAAATAGAAAAAAACTTCCAGAAAGAACAATAAAGAACAATAAATCTGATTATGTATACTATAAACTTGAGGTTTTATTGTGAGAGAACCTGTGTTGGCCTATGAGTGCACTGATGAGGATAAAAACATTATTAAAATGATAATGTTTCTAAAGAGTTACCATATTAGCATTTTAAATGTTAAAACACTACAATTATAAACAGTGTACAAAATCAAGTGATATCGATTGTGTTTTCTTGAATGACTCTAAAGTTGACACTTTTTTACCTCTTCTTATTGTGCTTTATGTTATCTTAGGAACATATCCCTTTGTAACATCATCCAACTGCACTGTAGGTGGTGTGTGTACAGGCCTGGGCATGCCTCCTCAAAATGTAGGGGAGGTTTATGGTGTTGTTAAGGCGTACACAACCCGAGTGGGTATTGGAGCCTTTCCATCAGAGCAGAATAATGTAAGTGTTTCGTTTTCTCGTAGCAACATGCATATGATGTTTAGACGCTGCTATATATAAAGGACTGCTAAATAGACCTCGTATATCCAGTTTCTGGGAACCAAAAGCTTTGGTTTGAATGCATTCAGGAATACTTCTTCGGGGCTGTTTATTAAAATTATTGGAAATTATTAGAAATTAGAAGGTCTTCAAGAAAAAAAATAAAAAATAAAAGAATGAGATGTAAACATGTGGACAAAATCTTTGGTATCCCTCGGTTAATGAAAGGAAAACATTTTAAACAGACTTGGATAGAAATTATGGTACCCTTAACTTAATATTTTGAGGCAATCACTGCAATCAAATAATTCCAGTACCTTTTAATGACACTTCTACTCCTCTCAGCAGGTATTTTGTCCCACTCCTCATGAGAAAACTGCTCCACTTGTCTCAGATTTAAGGTGTGCCTTTTCCAGATGGTATGTTTCAGCACCTTCCAAAGATGCTCAATAGGATTTGGGCCAGGGCTTAGAATCCCTTGATAGTCTTGAGTTTTTATTGTACCCTGCCAAATTTAAAATACTCTGTGCCAGATGCAGCAAAGCAGCCCCAGAACATAACAGAGCCTCCTCCATGTTTTACAGTGTTCTTTTCTTGATGTGCTTCATTTTTCCCCTCTATAAACATAGAGCTTAAGTGCATTGGCAAAAAGTTCCATATTTGTCTCATCTGTCAAAGGACAAATTATTTATTGTCAATAAATTCCTCTCTTTGATTTGTCATCAGTTTTCTAGGAGGTTGGTTACAGTCCCATGGATTTTAAATTTCTGAATAATATGTTCAACTGTAGTCACAGGAACATCAAGTTGGTTGGAGATGGTCTTTTAACCTTTACCTTTAACATGCTTGCGTATAAATTTATTTCTAATCTCCTGAAGTTACTCTTTTCTTTGTTTCCTCTGGTCCATGTTGAGAGTGGTACACACCATGTCACCAAACAGCCCAGGGACTACCTGTAGCTCTATATATAGGCCCACTGACTGATTGTAGACACCTGTGATGCTAATTGGTGGACCTGCTTTGAGAGAACATGTCCCTTTGGTCACATTATTTTCAGGGTTACCATAATTTTTGTCCAGGCGAGTTTATTTCTTTTTTTTTAAATAATTTTGTTTAAGCATTACTGAAAAGTAATGTTTTACTTTCATTTGCTCATTTTCATAGCATTGTTATTTTTTTTATTATTTTTGTCAGACCACCATTATGGGAAATCAATAAAAACCATTGAGGGGTTTTCTTTTATTAACCAAAGAATATGTTTGTATATGAATGTGTGTATATGAATCTACATGAGCATCATGTAGATTCATACAGACCTGATTTTTAACAGGTCTTCCATACATACATACATACAGTGCCAGTCAAAAGTTTGGACACACACTCATTGTCGGTTTCATCAGTTCCATTTACTGTAAAGATAGACTTTTACAGACAATTTGTGGACTACAGTACATACTCTGTTATTCCATAATACTCAGTTCTCTGTGGTCAGGACCCTAATATAGTTAGTAATCATGCAAATGACAAGAGCCTGCTTGTTAATGCATTAAATTAACTTGCAAGCAAACATGTAGTTTACTGTAAAACTGTATCGACTATGTCAGTTTTTATTTCTGGTTATTTGCTTGATGATTAATTTTAACAAGGCACAGTTTAAAGAGCTCGATTTATCCAAAAACAACAAACTATCATCCACATTAGAACTCTAAACTGTCTGCTATCTTCTTCCACCTGATGGCCTGCTTGTCTACAGTCAGTCTGCTGGGTCCCACAGAGAGTGTTCTTCAGAACAGACACTCATGGACCCCTGTCACGAGCCAGTACACAATGAGAACCGGAGACAGGATTTCTCAGCCACAATAATTGGCTTTATTAACACATTGCATTTTATACGAAATGCTGGATGGTGTGACTTCCACTGCCGGCCTTTTCCTGGGACCACTGTGTTCTTTAAGCTCTATGCATTTCCTTTCTTCAAGTACCTATCCTAAATACAGATTCTGGACACAGGCCATCAGTGATTTAATTGTAAAGTGGAGAGAGGAAGCGAGATGACAGCATTTCCGTTTTTCCTGCTTGCATGCAGCTACAGCCATGTCCGCCCACGAGCTTCTGACATTACACTCTGTGTTTACCTCTTATGGTTAATCAGCTATAGCATTTCCCCATTTTCACAGGTACTATTTAAATTCTGGTTTTGTGGTTTCCCTTTTTTATTTAGCAAATATTGTGGTGGTGCAAAATGCCTCACCCTTTGTTTGCCTTTCCTTTGATCCTTATGATCACCACGATGGACCGTGAGCCATTTGGAAGTGGGTCTTCTGGTCAGATGGTTTTCCTTCATGTTTCCCATACCTTTTAATAGGAGACACATTGTGTCTAAAGCTAAACATAGTTTACCTGTTGCAGCTTGTATAAAATGAAACCTTGCATTGTCTTGCTGAAATACATCCTTTTGAATGCAACATTTAAAAATAAATACTATTAAAAATAAATACTGGGTCATAGAATTTTGGTCTTTTAGTCCTGTTTTCACAGGTTTGCTGCATACAACTATGCATTTTACCACACAATTCACACAGTTGTTTGTTTCCAACTTTGGGCAAACAGTTTTGGGAAAGCTCAACTGTTCCAACATGACTGTTACTCTCGTCTAGTCACAACATTTCTCACCTATTTTTAACATTATTCCCTATTAAATGCTCTTCAGTTACACCAATTTTCTACCAAGCATTTTTTTTTGTGGGGGGGGGGGAGGGGGGGTAACAATGTTGAAATGTATATGTATTTGCTAAACAAACCCAAGTGTACTGGAAATCTTTCTTTTGTCATTTATCAAAATCACTGTTACTTTGATTTTACTTTACAAAGTTATGTTTGTTGCATTGGTTTACTTGCAAAGTTTTACCTTTTTTTAATCCTGAAGGACATCGGAGAGCTGCTTCAGACAAGAGGAAAGGAGGTGGGCGTGACTACTGGGCGCAAGAGGAGATGTGGTTGGCTGGATTTGGTGCTTGTAAAATATGCTTTAATGATCAATGGCTTCACTGCGTAAGTTAAATATTATTAAGTTCAGATGTTGACTGTGACATAAAATTAACCAATACTGTTTGCCAACGTATCTAAAACACCTCAAAGCTTCATAACAATATGCTAAAGAGGTTAGCGCTCCCACCTTACAACAACATGGTCCTTGATGCAATTTCAGGGTTTGTTGGCAGGGTAGTCATTTCTGTGTGCAGTGTAGATGTTCTTAACATGTCTGTGTAAACTTTGTCCATGGAGTTCTCTTTACTCTTTACAAAAAAAATGGATAGTAGTTAAAGTGGTCATGGTAAACTGGCCATATGTAATAACATGTATGTGTGTGTCTGTCAGTCTTGTCAAGGACTGGTTTTTTTTTAGTTAGGCTTACCTGCTATAATAATCTTGTAAATGTAAATAAAGGTTTCTAACATACCTATTTACTCTATTTAGCCTGGCTGTAACTAAATTGGACATACTGGATGTCTTTCCTGAAATTAAAGTTGGTGTGGGCTACAGAGTAAACAATGAACCCATACCATATTTCCCAGGTGAGAAAACAAACATCAGATTTTTTTTACACACAAATACACTTCCATGATTGCAATAATAAAAAAAAAATATAGTATTAAACAAAATCCTCACTATAACATTTTTGGTATTAAAAAAAATGTTGAATGGGGCCTATTAATTTAGCAAATTCATATAAACATCTATACATATATACATACATGTATAAATGAATTCTGTATGTTAGGGAGGAATCTGTTGAACTGCAGTATTAAGAATCCTTCTTATTTATCTTACTGTCCTGGCCAGAGCTGGCAAGAGAGATTTTGGGGAGCACGGAGCCACTCAAGTATAAGGAGTGAGAGATATGAGTCAAATAAAATGATATCATCATGAGTTTAAAAATTTGTGAGCGGTAACTGTCTTAGTGGAGTTTGCATGATCTCCCTGTTGCTTGTGGAAATATTCTTCTTGATTGGATTTCACAGTTTGATATAAAAGAATATTCTATTAGAAATGTTTTGTCCTTTTACTGGTGTGCTTTGTTGTCCCCACTTGAGCAAAATAATTTGTGTTATTTTGTAAGAGTTCGTTTTGCTAGATTAGATGATGTGTATATGTCTACGTAAGAGAAATGAGCCATAGTGTATTTTTGCAGCTACACGTTCAGATGAATCTTCAGGAAATCAATTCCTCTGTGATTCTATGATCCATATATCCATTTGGTTCATGTCTAAAACATTCCCAATACAGTTATTTTGTGAAATGTGACCATGACCATTGACCATAAACTTTCCATTTCATCACAATTACATGACCCTTTGACGCAACCATCAAGCACCTTCCTGTACCATAGGATTTAAATCAATCAAGCACCATTAAAGTCTTTTTTTATCGACTTTAAACAGTTATCTCTTACATATAATGCATTCTTGTGGATGTCCAGTCATATTTGGGTATCGCAATGGTTTTGGAGTTGGGCAATCCATTTGAAGGATGTGGGTTTAAATCCCAATGTGTGTCTTTAAGCAAAGCATTTTACTCTCACTATGACCCCAACCATTGGGTTGTTGGACAAAGGCCCTTTGGATAAAGCTGTCTTCAAAATAACTTAATGTAATGTGAAACCTTTTTTTGTAAAACATCTAATGCATTGTAAATGTCCTGTATATACACCTAATCTCCATGAAAGTGAAATTACAAGCTTCTGCTTTTTGTTGATTTGATAAAATTCATCAGTAAACCTTAGTGATGCCTTGAAGACAAATTTTTTTGGCAGCAAATCAGGAGGTTTTACACAAAGTTGAGGTCCAATATGAGACCCTGCCTGGGTGGAACAGTAACACTTCATCAGCAAGAACCTTTGAGCAACTTCCAGAAAATGCACAGAAATACATTCGCTTCATTGAGGAGTATCTTCAGGTGCCTGGTAAGTAGTTCTACTATTCAGAATGGTACTTTGGTTTGTCGTTTACTTCTCCGTTTGGTGTTTGTAATTAAGAATGAGACATAAACTTTCTCATCTTTTCTCATCTGTTTCAGTAAAATGGATTGGTGTTGGCAAGTCAAGAGAGTCAATGATTCAGCTCTTCTAAGCAGGAGGTAGCCTTCAACTGCTGCTGGTGAGCCTTCTAATGTGGAACAGAGCTCTGGGTTTATGGGAGTGCTTACGGAGAGTGAATCTGGAATTTCATCTGTCCAGTGGTTAAGAATGGAGCGTCATCACATTATTACTCATGAGCAACTTCATATATTTTTTCTAAAGGTCTGTTTATGAGGATGTGCATATACTAAGTCAGGCGGTAATTCAAAGCTTTATTAACACCTAGTAATTATTATCCTTTGTTTTATCAAATGGGTTTATACGGGTCTTTCATCCCTCCATTTTCTTTTTTTTTCTTTCTTTTTAAATCTTTTTAGTGTTTTTATGCACAGCATCATTTAAGTGCTTTGCTGCTGAATGTAGATCCAATGTGGATTCTGTCTGCCTATTGATGGTCTCATGGTGGCACTGATTTTAGAAGAACAAATTAAACCAGATTTGAAAAACAGTGAAACACTTGTCCTACTAAAGTTTTTTTTTTTTTTTTTTTACGTTTGTTATAAGTTAGCATTATAGTTACCCTGTTAAAATGTATGTACATGGATCTGGTCTAATGTAGGGTTATAAGTCTATTCTCTAAGTATAAATTTTATTTATTCCTAGATATATTTGGCTTAAACTTTTACATCGTACTTTTAGAAAATAAAGTACTACATGTAAAAACAGAAACTAAATTTAACATTCTATTTAATATTTAGTAAGTCTTTATTTTGTGACTGGAAAAGGTGTTTTTAGTAGTTAAGGCTGTATTATATTATTCTGTAATTAGAGTATTAAATTACTTTAGTTTCTTTATCACATCATTAAGCATAACATTAATTTATTTTGAATATGTATTCTTTACACATTTACAGTAAAAAAAAATTAATATATTTTCACAGTGTTACTTGTGGGGTTTTTACATCTGTTACAGTCAGTTGTTATAAGATCGACTTTCAGATTTCAGGCTTGAATGTGTTTTGAATGTATAGGTTATTGACATAGATATCTGGTGTTCATACTGTATACTTTATAGTCAGTTGTCCACAGGTTTTCAATGACTTCTGTTCTTCCATTTGGACACTTTTGTCAATTTTAACAAAATAATATTTAACAGTTAAATTAATATCAAATGTATGTAGTCAATGTTTTTCAAAATGTAGCTCCATAAAAGTTCTACAAAAATCATCATTTTTTATGATCGTGTCAGTACATAATTTTTTATTTTAATCGAAGCTCCTTGCTTCTGAAACCTTTTTATTAAAGGTACTTTTTGTTATTATGTCATTTTAATTTGTAAAAGCATTTTAGCTCACACTTACTTTTAGCTGTCATATGTTGAAATTAGTGTTAAAATAGCGCTGAGTAATGCATCAGAAAGTATTTTGTTCTATATTTCTGAGATTGCTAAATTGAATCCTGATAATTGGTTAAATGCTAATTGGTTGTGCTTTCAATCAGTCAATTCCAGGCATTTTCTGAGTGGAAAAAACGTTCTTCCTAATTCGTTACATTAATAACAAGTTGCTTAAGGAGGAATTAAGCTCTGCAAAAAATTGGGTTATTATTTTATTACTACCTTATTTTTATTCTCTTTTATTAGTAGCCGTTGAGTGATGGACGTGAATAAAAAGGGCTTAAAAAAGTGCTATAATTACTACAATTTTTAAAATGTATAAAGAACAAAACAAAACACATCAGTTTGAAACGACAGGTCAATAAATAAAATAAAATAAAAAGGTTATTGAAGTTCAAATCTTTATAATATCTCTTTGAAAGATTTGTACTTGGACTTTGGATGATGCCAACTCCACTCCATGGTGATGCACTCACCTCGTTTTGTTATAATGTACCATTATTAACATCAATGCAGAATAAACACCCATGTTGGGTTAACATACAGTGGTGCTTAAAAGTTTGAGAACCATTGAGAAATTTATATATTTGACCCTAAACTCTATCTGCAGTTAGATAGGGTTCCCCATGCCCATCCAGGGAAGAACATTTCGGGCACTGGGCAGATACACCCAGGAAAGGGCGGCAATCTATTGCTGCACACATTCACTTCCACAAACACACATATGGGGCAATTTAGAGCATTTCATTTACCTTGAAGTACACTGCTTAAAAAAATAAAGGGAACGCTTAAACAACACAATGTAACGTCCAGACCTCCATGGGATAATAATTTTGATTTACATTTTGATAATTTTTATGTTATTTTGTTCTCAATGCATTTCAC
>JAOUQT010026767.1:0-11575 GCA_025769995.1 Xyliphius kryptos
CCAACCATCAAGTTGGGATACTTGTAAGTCGCTTTGGATAAAAGCGTCTGCTAAATAACTTAATGCTTAATGCTTAAATGAAAATTCAAATTTTAAACATACAAGTCATTACACTAAAATAGCTAATTAATAGTTGTTCCAGAATGATAAAGGTAAAATCCTGACCTCTATCCAAATAAAACAAGGTTAAAGGATCTAAAGTAAGCATTTTATCCAAAGAAACCTACCCACTCACTGGAATTACCAGAAGCCACAAAAGTAAATGTTTACATATTGCAAACTTATAGTAATATTTCTTTTAACATCCTTAAATAATAAAAAAACATAATCTCTTACCTCGCTGGTTTAAGTGGGAAACTTTATCAGCTGTTAGGACTTGTTTAGCAAATCTGATCATGTTTCAACTTATAGTTCTGCATATAACAATACAAAATTTGATAGGGTTCACCAATGTTCTACCATGGTCTATCCCCATATCCATGCCTGGCACATCATAATTTAATTATACGATAGTATTTAATGTCATTTGCATTTAATTATGGGATGTATTTAAACAGCCTTTTTAATTAGCAGTCTACACCCTGGAGGAAGACTGACTTTGTAGCTGGTGAATATTTGAAGCACTCCGTCTGAGGACATTTATTGTTTAATGAGCCACACAAGCAACTGTACACTATGTTGACATCGAGTTTGTTTTTAGGGTTTGCCACCCGTTCTAGTAAAATATTATTAATGCTTTAGCATATGTAGTCATTTTAAACAATTACACATTTCCAACTTGGCAGGAGTTTGAGAAAGGTCCTCTCCTTTTCCAGCTGGCCTGTCCACAAAACAAGCTTCATAAACACATCATTTGATGAGCCTGAAGCTGTATCTAAGAATTTCAATAAGCTGCATTTTTTTTATATACGATTCATACATCTATGTATGAATTGTAAATTTGATTATCAACAAATATTCCAGAAGTTTCAAATAACAAGATCAGGTTATAGTTGAACTTTTACTAGGGTTTGTATTGGCAGTTATTCCAAAGAGAACATTGTTCTGGCATAATATCTCAAGAATAACAGCTTTACTGTAAGTGTACTAATCAGAAAACCTTTGTTTAAAGGCTTAATATTTTGCAGAACATAATAATTATCATGTGTATGAATGGTTAAGCCTGCAAATAGTGAGTTCATCTTATTAATTAAAAATATAATTACTTTTTGAGAATGACATTACTGACTAAAGTTATAGCCCTTGGGCTGAAATGTCCCTTGTGTAATGTAAAAACTGTAAACAGGGACATTGTTTCCTACTATCTCATTCACTTGATGGTTTTATGTTAATAGAATATAATTTGTATAAAATAAATATTTGCATTTATTGATTGTGGTGTTTGCATTTTCGGTGTTCAATCATTTGCTTTGCAGTCACTGCACTTCAAGTGGCATGTTCTGTAGATTTTAGCCAAGTATGTTAACATTGCAGATTTACATAAAAGAAAAAACTTTGGTAATAAAAAAATCTTTTGTCTTTTACTTTATATAAATGTACAAGGAGCATTGTGTGGGTTACGTACAAATGTCCTTTTGCTCAAACACAAAATTAAATATAGTCTAAACTTTGGACAATTTTAAATGTTAGAAAATGTAATGAAATATCTCATTATCTTCTGCTTAATCCTATAGTAAGGAGTAGGGTCGCTGGGTTGCCCCATACCCATCAAGGGGAGAATGTTTCAGGCGCTGGGCAGATACATCACTCACACAGATACACACTATACAGATGACATTAAGAGAAGCCAGTTCACCTTGAATCCATGTTTTTTTCCACTGTGGGAGGAAACCGGAGAACCCGGAGAAAACCCACACAGACACGGCCAGATCTCCACCCAGATTGGGATTTGAACCTGGATTTCCAGCGCTGAAAGGGGAACGTGCTATAACCATTAAACCATTGCGCCTCCACTAAATTAAATATTATATTTTTTATAAAATAACCGGTTAAAGAAGGCGGCACAGTGGCTTAGTGATTAGCACGTTCGCCTCTCAGCACTGGGGATTCCCGATTCGAATCCCGACCTGGGTGGAGTTTCCATGTTCTTTCTATGTCTGCATGGGTTCTCATTTTAAATTGAATGCTCTAAATTGCCCCGTGTTTGTGTGTGTGTGTGGATGTGTGAGTGAGTGTGTGCCCAGTGATGGATTGGCGCCCTGCACTGGGTGTATCTGCCCAGCGCCTGAGATGTTCTCCTCAGGATGGGCATGGGGAACCCCACCAAGACCCTACTAAAGGAATAAGCCAAAGATAATGGATAGATTGCCATTTAAAGTAACTCAGTGTAAATCATCCTATTGTTGCCTTGATCTTTTAAATAAACTTGTAGTCCGTGAATAAAAAGAGTCCGTGTTGTTCTATTCAGTGTTAATGACTTTGAGTAGTTATTGACTCGGTTGAAAAAAATGTTTCTCAGTTTCTTTGAGTTTAATTTAAAGTCAAATAATCTTAGCAGCGTTCAAATGTCCAGAATGAACCTCAAAGACTTATTCTCTGGCCTTGGTGCATTGATTAGTCGAACAAGATATTTCTCTTTAGTAAGTTCTCTAGTAAGAAGCAGGCATCTCAGAAAGATGTGTGTGTACTCCAAAGCATATTTTGACTTTTCTCAGTGAATCAGCTCACCAGTATCTGCATCTATAAAGGCTCTTCAAACCATGCCTTCTATACTTTCATACTTAATGGTAAAGAGATGCATTCATAGTTGCATTTCTCTCCAGTTCTTCAAAGGAAACTCTCTGGATACATTAACATGCAATTCAAATCATGATTTATCAGTTCACACAACTCGGCTCAACCACTCTGTATCCAACTTTTAATATTCCGACTCAAACTTCCTTCCTTCCTTACTGTTTCAGTTTCCCAGCAATAGTTTTTAACACTTTTTCATCAGACCTACTTTGGTTCTCAAAATTGCAGCAGTTCATTATAGCATAGAATACACTAGGTGTTGCAGGAATATTAGTTGCTGAAAATTAAATGAAGGTACTAACACACCCTGAGCAGCTCATTCTACCTCAGACCTCAAATGTTCAGCTGAATTCTAAGAAATCTGGAGGACGTAAATTGCTACCATGAAAGTCCAGTGTCACGTTTGGGTGCTGGTTGTAGAAAAGGGAAGCTCGCACGGAGGGGAGCTAGAAGGAGCAGGCTGCCAGGTGAGGATCCAAATGGCGTTTATTAAACAGAGATTCAACGCTGAATACATGCACACGAACCAACACGCAAAACGGAACATATAAAACGAGACGCGACAAAGACAGACCGGAACTGAGAAGTATACTGTATATACAAAAAGTCTTTGTCACGTGACGAATGCTTAACCAATGAAAAGGAAACAAAAAACCCAAAATAAGGCAGGTGAGCCGAGCTCACCTGACATTCTTATTATTAATGATTAATTATATTTATCTATATAAAGACACAGATTATGTTGATGATTTCTCACAATAATTATCAACAAATTTAACAAGGTAGAAAACTGATAAATATTGGTACCATATTCAGCTGACTGCGCCTCCTATAGCACCTTTTATGTTCTGTGCTCTGGCGCGGATGATGTTTATAATTTTCATGACGGGACTCAAGTGCCCAAAGACAATGATGCAGAGGTTATGTATGTTTGGAAACTCTGCATCACCTGTACAGTGTGCGATGAATCCTGTATGTCAGTCGATCATAGCAGGAGCCTCGTCGGTAGTCACTGATACCACTTTTTCCAACATTACATTTTTCTTTACATAAAAATCCTTCACCTTGATATATATGTTAATTCCTCTCGTAGTTGTCTTTGTGGGCAGCAGTTTCAGAAGTTTTTGCTTTGTGGAGAAATCATTAAATATATCATCACAGATTATCACCACAAAACCCCCAAAAGTTATTGTCTTTTCTCAGTTCAAATGATCTCATATCCTATTGACAGTGAACTGTGTGTCTGCAAAGTTTTAACGTAAACTTTCACTAAATATAATAATAAATTCGGCATTTAATACATTATTCAGTGTCCACATACTTTTGACCTTACAGTGCCACTACACATCCTAAAACTAAACATCCTGTAAATAAAGTTTAATCAGAGTTTTAAACAGCAAAATACACAAGATATAAAAAGTTGGACACAAACTCCACAGTCTGCACCAAATTCCTGTCAGTTCCGAATCACGAGCAGATGATTCCTCCAGCGTTGGCTCATTTTCATTTCACCCTGGTGACTAACTCAGTTTTATGTTTCTCCTCTCAGATGCTTTTATGCAAAAGCAGTAAATTTAAAAGTGAAGTTTCAGAAATCAAGAGTCAAGAATGTGCAGCACTGATAATCAGCTTGGTTTTTATTCAGTAATGTTCGTGCAGTGATTCACAAAATGACTCATCCACAAGTTTACAATCGAGCACGGACAGAAAGTGGTACAGTGGGAAATATTTATCCATTATTTTTAAAGGATTATCGTCTCAATCATATACTAGGGTCAGGGGTGGTTTTAGGTGCTGGGCATATATATATTCCCAGGACAGGGCCCAATCCATCGCTGGGCACACACTCATTCACTCACACTATATATGGGCAATTTAGATGAGCCAATTTACCATGAATCCATGTTTGTGGACATGTGGTACTAACTACTACGCCACCGTGCTGCCCAGTGTGAAATATTTCATTTTAAAATTCTTTGAAATATTTAAACAAATGTGAATCTTGGACTGGGAGAACTTTGGAAGATTCTCAATAGAATAATTACATTTAGCTAAATGATTCATTCATTAAATCAAATTCATTGAGTCCTTTCAGGAATTGCTTTAAAACCGATATTCCACATTGGCGTTATTTGGAGAAGGTGCCAAATGCTTTGTGATGGAGGGGGTGCGGTGTGTGAGCTCCAGCTTGTTTAGCTACTTTTTGTTGAACCTGAATCGACTTCATGGGTGTGATGTTTGTCATGACACACACACGCACACACACACACACACACTCGTTGGTTTAAACTGTGAATCCACCTCTGCAGGTATCAACATGTTGGATTTGATGCTCAGACATTCATCAACACACTCATCAAAATGTGCACAGCTGGCTAACACACCTCAACACTCTGCATCACCCCCCAACACCCCCTTCCCATTACTGTTAGTGTCGCTGCTATATGTCACAGCAGCCACCAGGAGTTGTACACTCTGCCTGACTCCATGTTCATGTCACTGTTTCTGAACCTGAGTGACTTCATAAACATTCTGTTCGGTCCTGTGCGGTAAATCATACACTGTGTGGCGGGTGTGAATTTTCTCTGCAGTTTTTTAGTGAATGAGTAATGTACACTTTACTTAGCATTTTATTGCATAACAGAATGTGTAATAACAGAAGAAAGAGAAGTGAATCATTCAGTCATAATGAAGATTATTCATTCATTCATTATCAGTGTTGTACAGTTCTGTCCGGTATTGCATGGTGTTGTCCGCTAATGCATGTTTTTGTACAGTGTTGCATTGTTTTGTAGGATGCTGTACAGTTTTGCATGTACATTGTTGCATAGTATTGCATAGTGGACGATTTTGTACAGAGTTTTACGGTGTTGCATTCTTTAGCAGGATGTGGTATGATGTACAGTATTGCATGGTGTTGTACAGTGTTGTATATTTTTTATGGTGTTGCATGTTTTACAGTGTTGTACGATGTGTCTTGTTGTATGTTGTTGTACAATGTTGTACGGTGTTGCATTGTGTTGTACAGCGTTGCATTGTGTTGCACGGTGCTGCACTATGCTTGGAAGGTGTTGTATGGTGTTGCATAGTGTTGTACGGTGATGTATGGTGTTGTACAATATTGCATTGTGTTGTACGGTGATGTATGGTGTTGTACGGTATCACATGGTGTTGTACGTTATAGCATGGTTTTTTTATAGTGTTTCACGGTGTTCCGTACTTCTGGTTTAATGCAGCTTTATGAGCCAATCATTTTCTCTATAGATACGGAAATCTCCCCCCCAAAATCCACTCCACTGTCCTTTGCAGTAATTTTAATCATGAAGCTCCTCATGTGAATCTTATGTACTAACTCCTTAACTCCTAACAAAGCTGTGAGACTGAACTCAGATAAGTTGTGCAGCTGAAGGTTATGTGCGATGCAGCTGGTAAAGTTCAAGCTGGAAAATAGTTTCCCAAAATGACTCCCCGGGGTTTATAAATAAAGCACATGCTGAGCGTGTTAGTCATGATCCGCGCGATGCCGATGTGCCGTGTGCAGTAATTAAATATTGTAAACTGTCAGAACCTGGACCATATGCCACATTTTGTTTCTTCTTGCGTTTTTGTAAATCCTGAGTTATTTTTGGTCGCAGACATCTGGGATCCAGAGCTGCTGTGAATGCTGACGTTTGATTTTTCTAAGATCCAGTTTCAGATGTTCTGAAGCTAAATCAAAGGGCCGGGACTTTCTCCAACCATGACATCATCATCTATCCTCATGTCAAACCGAACATTGGTTCCAGATCCTGCATTTGAAAGCTTAATATGAACTCACTCTGTTAATATGATCATCAAAAAACAAAGTGGTTACTCTGAATGGCCACTTTATTAGGTACGGTCCTTGAGGTCCTTATTGAGTGGGTTCTGACTCCTGCTGACTCAATGTATAGTGTTTCTTCAGAACATGCTGTATTTTTGTCCAAGCCTTCAGGCAACGTAATGGCTCCTTCATTTTTTTCGTCCTCATTCTGCTTCCTTTTCTTGTCTTTCCCAGTGAATCAGTTCCCCTGAATACAGAACAAATTTGTATGTCTCTTCCTAGCACACCATCACCACAATCTCCCTTTACCTCCCCCAAATACTCTACATCAAAATTCTCAACTGGTGGGTCCCGGACACATTCTGGGAAGGTTATGGATAGCTTGTGAAAATGAATTCATAAAAAATAAAAAAAGAAATAATGCTAATCTGAATTTATACTCTGGGCAGCAAGGTGGCTTAGCTTGTTCGCCTCTCAGCACTGGGGATTTCTGGTTCAAATCCCAATCTGGGTGGAGTTTCCATGTTCTTCCCATGGGTTTCCTCTGGGTTCTTCGGTTTCCTTCTTCGGTCCAAAAACAAGGATTCCAGGTGAAGTAAATGCTCCAAATTGCCCTGAATAGTGTGTGTTTGTGTGTGTAAATGTGTGAGTGAGTGTTTGGCCGATGGATTGGCCCCGTGTCCTGGGTGTATCTGCCAAGCGCCCAAAACGCTCTCACATTGATGGGCATGGGGAACCCCTTTGCGACTCTCATAGAGGATGAAGCAGAAGATAATTAATGAATGAATTAATTAATGAATTTTTACTGGTATTTTATCTTTTAGCGACAGACAGGCACCCATCAGACATGCACAGCATTTTGGTTGCCATGGTAACCACCATTCATTCATTTGCCGGTTACTCTTGTTTTTAACTTTGTTATGATGTTCGGAGGCAAAATGGCAAAATGCAAATATAACCCAGAGTATTTTAAAATGCGGATTTTGGTTTGTTGAGTTGTTTGTTGAATGTATCTGGTTTTGTAACCTTAATTGATTATATGGACTTCTGATATTTAATTTTATTGCATTAACTTGTATTCATGTTCCTATTCATTTTCTTAAAAATGTATTCACTTTGCATTTTTAAATGTGTTTTTGGTGTGTATATATATTTGTTTGGCGTGTCTCTTTTGTTTGTCTGCTTTTCCAGCCCTCTGCTGCCACCTCCCTCAAACTCCCAAAGATAAGAAGCTGCATCTATTTGCACAACCAATATGTCATGCTGAACAGCGTCTGGCAGAATCATCAAAGCAAAACCAGGCCTGGCACCTTGTCGATCGGTGTGCAGCAGTGCGGCTGCATTTGCTCAACATTTTTAGCTGCACATCGTTCCGTACAACATGTTCTATCAATCAGGGGTTAAGCCTGATTTTGTTTGGAAGTTTCCGCTGGATGCTCTTTGGCACAAAGGGTTAGTTGTGCGACCAAACGCGCTCCCTTATCGTCGAGAGTTTGTGGTGGTGGGTCATTAGCGTAGTGTTTCAGCACAGGAGAGTTTCGTGCAGCTAAAGTCTTACTTTTCTGCCCCATGCTGTACTCGGTTGTGATTGCACCCAGTGGAGTTTGGGTGGTGCACAGTATGGTATATTGGATGGCTTTAAAAGGAAGGTTGGGCAATTTTTCTTTTTTTTTTTTAAATGAGTTTAGAGTGTGGAGTGAGGCGGCGCGGAGGCAGGAAGGCAGCGGCGGAGGGCTAGAGTACGTCTGCTAGAGGCAGAAGCAGATATTATATTATGTGTGTATTGTAGTAAAATACCTTTACTGTATTCAAATTCTCTACTTTAATTTCAAAAGTTGGCTTCAAATGAGAAACAAATAAAATTTTTCAATTTCAGGTTAATCTTCGCTCACATTATAACCTTTTAAACACATTGTTACACATCATACTTTTCCAATGACATAACTCCACTACACAAAACATTACTTAAAAGACACCCCCGGGCAAAGCCAAGTATTTGTTTTAGTATTCTTTAAAATTGGGTCGTGACTCATTAGACATGAGAAAATGTGGGTCCCGGGCTTAGAGCAATTGAGAACCCCTGTTCAACCCACCTGCCACAAGGCCTGGATTGTATCCAGTACCTACTGTTTGACTGGTAAATCCCTAGAGTCATTTAGTAAGCAAGTATATAGTATCCCTACAATCTCAGACGCTCCATGTAACCATAGTTATTTGATGTAACACGTCCTGGACATACAGGAAATCTTCTCTCCAGATGTTCCACCTGAAGCCGATTTGTCCTGCGCCTCTCTCCTCCTCCTCCTCCTCCGCCGCCATATAAACGTTTTCCCTCGTAAATATTATTTCAGGTTTATGAAGTGGTGGATGACGCAGGAGGAGCCCTGGAGAGTCGGCAGGCGTAAGCTGGTGGAGAAAACTCGAAACATAGGGATTTCTGACGTCATTGAAGGCTGACAGGGAAAAATGGGTTCTGATCCTGATTATAATAAACTGTTTTACTCATTCAAATGTTTAACAAGCAGCTTGGGTTCTGCGTTTCAAATGAAACACTAACTAACTCTTTTACAGCAAAACAAAAGGGTTAAATGTCAACACTTTATTTCTATTCTCACTGTCCATTATATCAGCGCCACTCACCGTACATAAATAATAAAGTAATCTATTTGCCTACAATATGTCATCCACATTTAACCCGTCTACACAACGAAACACACTGAGAGTGAAGTGAGCACACATGCCCAGAGTGGTGGGAATCCTTGTATACGGCGTATGGGGAGCAAGTGGGAGTTAGGTGCCTTGCTCAAGCGTATTTTAGCCATAGAACATGGTGGGACTGGGAATCGAACCAGGAACCTTCAGGTTGTAAGGCTTGGTCCTTAACCACAAACCTATAACTGACCTTGTGGAGACTTTGTAGTTGTATAAGTACATTCTTTAGTCCATCAGTTGGTAAGTCATCTTTATATTGTTCTTAATGATTAAAACCATGGACAGAGGAGGTATTATTAGGGTGGTGAATGGTGGGTAGTACTGCAGACACACTGAAATTGTGCTGCAGCTGTGTTAGTGTGACTTTTAATGCTGTATCCACACATTCACCTTATTGATCCACCTTATAGAAACAGAATAAAAGACAGTAGGGATTATCTACCATATATCTACAAGCAGAATACCCATAATGCTCTATGGTGGAAAACTTGATAACAACATGAAAGTTGAAAGGAAATTGTTTTTAAATGAGTGATGGTTTTGAAGTTTGTTTGTTTTTTTATTTAAAATGAATGTATTAATATTAGGGTGGCATGGTGGCTTAGTGGTTAGCACATTCGCCTCTCAGCGCTGGGGATTCCTGGTTTGAGTCCCGATCTGGGTGAAGTTTACATGTTCTCCCCGTGTCCATGTAAGGGTTTCCTCCGGGTTCTCCAGTTTCTTACCACAGTCCAAAAACATGAATTCCAGGTACAAACTGGATTCCAAAAAAGTTGGGACACTAAACATATTGTGAATAAAAACTGAATGCAATGATGTGGAGATGGCAAATATCAATATTTTATTCGGAATAGAACATAGATGACAGATCGAAAGTTTAATCTGAGTACATGTAACATTTTAAAGGAGAAATATATTGATTCAAAATTTCACAGTGTCAACAAATCCCAATAAAGTTGGGACAGGTAGCAATAAGTGGCTGGGAAATTGAGCATATAATGAACAGCTGACCAATTAATACTAATTAGGTCAACTGACAACAGGATTTGTTATAAAAAGAGCTTCTCAGAGAGTCAGTGTCTCTCTGAAGCCAAGATGGTAAGAGGATCACCAATTCTACCATGTTGGCACCTCCACATCATTGCATTCAGTTTTTATTCACAATTTGTTTAGTGTCCCAACTTTTTTTGAATCCGTTTTGTAAATTGAATGCGCTAAATTGCCCGGTATAGTGTGTGTTTGCGTATGTGAATGGGTGAGTGTGTGCCCAGCGATGGATTGGCGCGCTATCCTGCCCAGTGCCCGAGATGTTTTCCCCTGGATGGACATGGGGAACCCCACTGTGACCCTAGTAGAGGAATAAGCGGAAGATAATGGATGGATGGATGGATTAATATTAAGTGAGATTTGAGGCAGCTTTTAATATTAAGTGAGATTTGAAGTTTCAGCTTTGTAGGTGCTTGAGAAGACCCCAATACAGCAGAAATGTTGCATTTGATGGCAAACGAAAAATCAAACGTAGGACAGCAAAAGCCCATTCGTTTTTCCAGGGACATTGTAGAGAATCACGATGGCTTATTTCAGCCTTGTAGGTATTTGGGACGTGGGAAAATTAGTCATGCGTCAGTAAGGGCTTTGGCTTTTATATACTTTCCTTATGTTTCTGTGACATTTCTATAAACTGAGTGAATCATGAGTCAGTTATAATAATGTTTGACTCAAACCTTTAGCAAACGTGAAGTCATCTCTAAGCAGAAGGTCCAGCAGCAGCTGAGGTTAGAATCTGGACGTGCCCCGTCCTGCCCAAAACAAACAGCTTTACTCCGAACAGCTGAGACATGCCCCTTCAGCACCCTCCAAAATACCCTGCATGGCAATACCACTACGCCTGAGGGTGAGGGTTTGACTGGCTTACTGTTTATAAAAGAAGAAATCAGAAGACATATGTGTGGACATGAGTGGATCTATGATGTCATAATCACCTGACTGTAAACATCTGAGTGGTGGGGTTTTGGGGTCATCCCCATGTGTTAGCTGGACCTCAGCAAAACACAAACCAGCGAGGCACAAGATAAAAACAGCTACAGTACAGCGAGTGCAGGGTCACAATTTCCCTGTAAAACCTGAGACGACCATACTCTCCATCCTCATTATCATCATCATCATCATTATCATCATCATGGCATTCACATCCTTCACCAACATAACAATGCAACTCGCTAGCACCTAAATGAGCCATTGCAGCCCTGTGGTATTGTTTTTAAATACACAGCCCAGTGTACATACACAGCTCACTGCTGCTTATCAGATTAATTTGGAATTTCGGGT
>JAOUQT010026777.1:0-11575 GCA_025769995.1 Xyliphius kryptos
TATATCCAGGTTTTAGAGCAACATATGCTTCCATCCAGATAATGTCTCTTTCAGGGAAGACCTTGCATTTTCCAACACGACAATGCCAAATCACATACTGCATCAATTACAGACTGATGTACCGACTAGAATCCTACATTAGACAAGAATGGGTTAACCTTCCTAGCCTCAGTCTCCAGACATTTACAAACTGTTGTAAAGAGAAAATGGGATGTCTCACAGTGGTAAACATGGTCCTAATGTTTTGAAATGTGTTATTGTCACGAAATTTCATATCACCTAATCTTTCTCTTTAAATGAAACATTTTTATAGTTTAAACATTTGTGTCATCTGTGTTCTGTTCTGAATAAAATATGGAATTCTGAAACGTCCATATCATTGCAATCTGTTTTTCATTAAAATTTGTACTCTGTCCCAACTTTTTTTGGAATTGGGTTTGTAATATGGCTTTACATACTGGAATAAGCAGCTTGAACCATCTGCATTTACATTTTAATAATTCCTTTTCCACAAGCCATTTTCCCTTCTTAGCATTATGGGGTTGTTGGACAGCCAGTAACCACCCAGCAACTTTGGGCGCAAGCACAGAAAAAACCCTAGACCAGCTGCCAATCCATCGTAGGGCTCACACAGACTAATGGCCATTTTGAGACACCAATTAACCTAGCATTCATGTCGTTGGAATACCAGAGGAAACCAGAGCACCTGGAGAAACCCGTGTGAACATGGAAACTTGCAAACTCCACTCAGAAATTTCCAGAGTGGCCCCACCCGGGAATTGAATCAGGGTCCTTCTTGCACCTCTGTGCGACTGTGCCACCCTTTTTACTGCCTGAATGTGATTTATGATAAATAGTTTTGTTTTGCATTGAATGTATGTATTACCAGATGTCATTCTGCTATATGGTTTCTTGTAGCTTCTCATCGATGACCTTACTTGGTTCAACACTCTCTACTGCGCCGCTGCTATGAAGCTTAAGTTGTCGAAGGTGTTGGGTGGTTGCCGTCTGGGGGTTTTGACCAGCTTTGGACAAAACGAGCAGCACTCACTGGAAGTACCCGGCTGTCTCCTCTATACTCGTTGTGCCACTGTACCTCATTTAACCCAGGACACGCTTCACACACTTGACAACCTGCCACCAGTTACACAGGTCACACTGGAGAGTCTGTAAGTATGATTCTGAACTCAGATTTGGATTTTTGTTTTTTCTGGAATATTATTGCTAAAGATACCTTTTTTTAATAGTGCAGAGCACCAGGAAGTCCTTGAGGAGTATAAACATGGTGTAAGGCAGTTTGCAGGTTAGTAATTTTCTTGAATATCGGTATCATTTTTGTCATTTTAAATGGTCCTCTATCGGAAAATGGCAAGTAGTACACTGCTGGTTGGAGATGAATACTTGTCTAAATTGGTGTTCATGAGTGAGGGAAGGATGGACTGGAGGGTGCGTTGGTGCAGTTCCCATAGTAACAGAGACAATTTGCTGGTCCATTGTGGTGGAGTGTGACCTAAGACGAAAGGCAAGCTCTCAATTTATTGTTGAATCTACTTTCCTACACTCCGTTTGTCTACGAAACTGAAAGAATGAGATCAGGCGAGGAACCAGCTGAGGTGGGATGCCTTCCTGGTGAGGTATTCCAGGCATGTCCAGCCGGGAGGAGATCCTGGGGTACACCCTGGACGAGGTGGAGAGATTATATTGATCTGCTTTCCTAGGTACACCTCCCAGTAGAGTTAGGACAGGTAGCGGAGGCGAGAGAGGTCCAGGATTCCTCCACGACTCGAATAAGTGGAAGATAATGAAAATGAGATGTAATGAGTGTGCAAAAATCTAGGCATCCTGTTTATTTGCTAGAATATTTGGATATTTATTTACATAGCCTCTACATTGTCATATCAGTGGAAAGTGATTTCAGATTATGTTAGACAAAGGCGTTTTAAAGAAAGCAACGTTTTATATATCGGACCATATTGTAGACAAAAGCCGTGATGAGGAAAAACTGCCGTTTTGCTACAAATGTGACAAAGTCTGCAGAAGAGCCGTCAGATTGTCGAAGATACTCCAGTCGATTGCTGTACATTACTGGGGAAAATAAAGTCTTGCACACGTGCAAAAATGCCTTCAAAATGGTGACTTCAATGTGCTGTTTCTATACACTTTTCCAATGTATGTATGATTCCTGTGCATTTTTTAAGCAAATAATCTGGTACCTTTTACTAAAAGTATTTGAGAATCTGCCACGGTTCTTCTAAAGACCTTTACTGTCACACTTGTTTTTTCCAGCAAAATTCAATTACAATTATTTTTTTTCTGAAGTGTGGTCCATGTTGGATGTTGTGTACGTTACATACATGCACTTTTTTATAATGCTAATCATTCTGTGTCGTCTCATTAATGCAGAGTTCAAAACAAAACTATGAGATTCTAAGACTTTAGCACAATTCTGTATTTTCACCGACATAATGTGGAGTTGATTAGAGTAGTCTCCATTACTTTTCAGTACAGTGTAACGAACGTTACAGATTTTATAACCTTTACTTTTACATAATTTGGATTTTGTTTTAAAAATTGTAATTTTCTATATTTTTAAATTGCATCCATGACTGAGAAAAGAAATTCCAGAAAATCTGCTGCAGAGAAAGCTGGGATGAATAAACTGTCGCACAGCTGACCATCGATTGCCGATAACGGCATATGGCATGAATATAAAAAAAAGATGGCTACAGATGAGTTGGACAAATGTGCAGGTCCATCTTAATGCGAAGTTGAACCAGAAGAAAAAGCAGCAAATCCTTGGCCATATCTGAAGTACTACTTTTATGCAAATTAAATGCAACAGTAGCAACAGCTTTATTATGTAATGTAACCCCTGGATGGGTTAAATGCAGAGAAAGAATTTCCCTACGGGGATCATTAAAGTATCAATTATTATTATTATTATTATTAAGAAGAAGAAGAGGAACCATATTCATCCTCATGTGTGTAGTATATCTGATTAAAAATATTTTGAAATTATGAGTGTAATAGTGAAGATGTGTAAACAGAAAATATTTTTAATTTCTAAAAGTGGCAAGAACTTTTAATTTCTAAAGTGGCATGACCTCTGACAAAACATTACATAGACTATCAGGGCAGATGAGTCAGATCCAAAAGACTGGGAGTCAGGATCAACACTCTCTTAGGAGCAGCCTGTGTAAATTGGCAGGGACAGGGATGATATTGATATGATTATGCATAGAGCAGTTAAAGACAATGTGGAGTTGGTTAGATTGCAAGCAGGAATGGCAAGACTTGCCATGGCAGCCCAAATGAAACAGAGATACACTGTGCGGTGAAAATTTAAAGCAGGCATGCTAATTGATGACAGATGAGCTGATCTGAGTATGTTTTTTTTTATTTATGTGAGCAGGAATGTGTGAGAAAACATTCAGAAAAATTAGCCAAAATGGCAAAAGCTGTGAGAAAGATGATTTTTACAAGCATGATGATTTTAAAAGCATCTCGAAAATTTGCTCCATTATGTGGCTGAGCTACATAAGCAGACGGTTTAACTTATGCCACATAATAATGATAATCTGAGGCTACAGATTGCACCTGCTGTTCACCTCATCCGTCTAGCCCAAGATGGAAAAGATGTTGCTCGCTCTTTTCCCGATTAGCCAGAAAAAAAAAAGGTCAAGGTTTGCCACCGAATTGCCTTAGTGGATAATATTATGTGTATGCATGTACAGTAGTTCAAAAATATCCGCACTGGAGTTACAAAAACTGTCTGTTGGCTGCATTATCAGTGTGAGACAGCTGTCTTTCCATCACTTATGTAGCTGTATTACTAGAAAAATATGGCTGCGTTACTTGTGATTTGCACAAAAAAAGAGCAGCGTACAATGTTTTTAGTCTGATTGTGCGTCTGGTGCCTGTATTTATCACAGACGTCTATAAACGGATACTTGAAGTTCAAAGATGGTGGCATCCATCAGATGAACGGAAGGAGCCACATCCACGACTAAAGACAACACTGAGTGTCCGTGTGAACTGATTCTGCTGGTATGTGTTGGTGTGATTCTGTTTGGTTCCCTGAAAAAAGCCCTACGAGGATGAAGAGATGGAGACAGCGGTGAATTCATGGCATTAAGCTTTAAAGGATTTTTCAGTGATGGAATGCAAACACTTGTCTACAGGTAGAAAAAATAAATAAAAATTCTACAGCCAGAGTCTGGATAGATTTTGCCAACTCTAATAAAGTGGACAGTGAGTGTATGTGTTTGCTTCTTTTTTATAATGAATGCCTATAGCTTCTGCTATGCTTAAGGCATAGAATTCATAATTCCTTTCATCATAAGCTTCTGGAGTGCTTGCTAATACCCTCTTCAACCCTTCAGCAAGAGGAGAAAAACGGATGAAACAAACAAATCTAAATATAATATGACCTGGCATGATAAAAGCATTGCCTCTCGCTCTAAATCTGCGCTGATTAATCCATGTTCTTTCTGCGGGATTGTCAAATTAGTGATTGTGCTACAGATGATTAAGAGTGTCAATCACAGTGTGAAGCTTCGAGCTCTTGCAGGCAGTGGATTAGGTGGAGTGGGAGTGATCAAGGCCATTAGAACGGCGCCGTTTCCTGTGGAGAAGGGCGCTGGTGTAAATTTACTGTGTCAATCAGCGCTAAGCCCTGCATGACTAGTGCAAGGTCAAGCAGCAGGGTTATGAGACCGTGAGCACCAGATTGATAATCGATAATATTCATATTTATTGCATTTATTTGTCTAATATCATGTTACAAACAGATGGTTATATTTATATAAGTCAGTGGCCGGGGGGGGAATTTGGTACCAGCAGTTCACCTAGCATGCTTTTTTGGTACCACCAGTTCACTTAGCAAACCCACATGGACACGATGAGAATGTGCAAACTCCACACAGCTACAAACTAACACAGCATTCCCTATGTAGTATTTGTAGGACCGTCTTGCAGTTAGGCGGCGGCGCTACCCACTGCGCCACTGTGTCGCCCCAATAATTAATTGAATAAACATAATTAAATTTGAAATAATTAAACACTAATGGCGGCACGGTGGCACAGTGGATAAAGCTGTGGCCTAACAGCAAGAAGATCCCGGGTTTGAGCACCCGGTGGAAATTCCTGTTTGGAGTTTGCATGTTATCCGTGGGTTTTCTCCGGGTATTCCAGTTTCCTCCTACATTCCAAAGAAATGCATGCTAGGTTAATTGGTGTCTCTAAATTGCCCATTTAATGTGTAAATGTGTGTGCGATTGTGTGAGTGTGTGTGCCCTATGATGGCTTGGCTCCCTCTCTAGGGTTGTTCCTGCCCTTGCTCCCAGAGTTGGTGGGTGGGCACCGGCTTACCCGTGACCCTTAAACTAGATTATGACATCCAGTGTGGACAGCAAACCAACGACATATTAAAGCAACAAACAGCTCATTGTTGCATGTTACTGAAAACTGAAACACACACTGGTAATTCTCTATAAACTTTTTGAAGTTTGCATGTTTTGCCCGTGTTTGGGGTTTTCTCCGGTTACTCCAGTTTTCTTCCCGCATTCCTAGGACATGCATGCCAGGTTAATTGCTGTTTCTAAAATTCACTTAATGTGTAAATCTGTGTGACTCTGCATGCGTTTGTGTGTATGTGTGTGCCGTACTATGGAATGGCGCTCTGTCTAGGGTTGTTCCTGCCCTTGTGCCCCAAATTTCAGGGTGGATAAAGCTGAATATAATGATTGAATAAATGAATGATTTAATGAATGAATGAAATACAGTGTCCAGAAAACTTTAATAATAGTGTTGAAAACTATCTCACATTTATAGGGCAGTTGTGGCCTAATGCATAGGGTAAAGGGCTGGGGACCAAAAGATCGGGGGCAAATAGCAGGGCAGCACATTGCTCCGGGTGTTCTAAGTGCACCTCAGAATGAGTTACATGCAGAAAAAGTAATATTTATACATATTTACAAAAATAACAATGTTAATTAGTGATTGGGAACAATAATGATCGGTAAATAGTTGTTTGGAATTAAACTGATAAATGATTAGATCGTCGCTACAGTGGCACAGTGGCCTCACAGCAAGAAGATCCCGGGTTTGCATGTTCTCTCCCGCAGTCCAAAAGCATTAGCGTGTGTGATTTTGTGTTCCCTATGATTGCTTGGCGCCCTATCTACGGTTGTTCCTGCCTTTGCACCCAGAGTTGCCAGGTGGGCAATGATTTCCCAGTGACCTTATATCTAGGATTTAGAAAATGAATGAATGATTAGATGGAAAAATTTATGTAATTCTTAGTTCGTAATATGGGTAAGCAGTGATTAGTAATTGGTTATTATAACTGGGATTTGTTGATAGGGTGCCTGTATACCCAGTATACAGGTTCAGGGTTGGCATGTATAAGCACGTCATGTCATGTCATATGCCATCACTTCATCACAATGTTTGGCTGTATGGATGAGTCCGATTTTTCAATGCTCTTTGTCTCGTGTTGCTTGTAGTATCCTCCCATGTCTTATGACTCCCTCTACAAGTCCTGTCATTACACTTCCTTCAAATTTCATATCGGTTTATCATTTGATGTGATTCAGTAACTCATTTTCTTTTCTTATCATCTTTCAGACTTTCTTTGTTGCCACTATCTTTGTCTATGATATCCTTAACAACGTCCGGATTCAAAACCCTGAATATGTCTTCTTCTTCTTTCAGTAAGCAGGTTTTACATCCATATGTGGCTAATGGCTAGACCAAGTCTTTCATCAGTTGTAGTGTGGTGGTGGTGCTAATTAATTAGTTTTTCTGTATCTTTGTTAATTTGCTTACTGCCATTCTTGACATTACTACACTGGCACAACCCACAGCACTTGTTACTCTCCATCACAAATATGTGAAAGAGTCTACTTCTGCCAAACCTCTGCCTTACACCTTTATAACCAAAAGTCATGAGTAATGGTCATTACTTATGTTTTAGCTCTGCATGGATCAGCACGTTATATTCTTTGCAGTTTTCTCGGTATTAGACGCCAGCTCTGTAGCTCAACAGCTCCTGTAGAATGAATCAGCATCAGAAAAGGAGTCTGAAAGGATGTACCCTCTCACCATATCTGTTCAACATAGGAGAACAAATGATGAGGAAAAAACTACAAGGATTTATGGGAGGATTTAGGATTAATGAAAGAACCATTACAATCTCAGATATGATGATGACAGTGTCTTATTGGACACATATATGGACACATATATGGACATATATGGATATATGGACAAGTTCCTATAATTTAAACATCCTATCATTTTGATTTAAATTTGTTTTGTTTAAAATTAGACTGTACTGTCAGCATTTAGGGCAGAGGTGGCTCCTGAGTTAAGTCTCTGTGTTACTGATAAGAAAGTCAGTGGTTTAAATCCCAACCCTTCCTGGCTTCTAACTGTTGGGAGCTTAAGCATGATCCTTAATCTCCTTTTATTTGTCATGGCCGAATCTGTGTTCTAATCCCAGCTTGTTTAGAAATACAAGAATCTAACAGTAATGTATTGCACAGTATATGTGACAAAGTCTTTATTACATGGGTCACAGTTATGAAATCTAGAGTCTGTGCTAGCTTAAGCTAACAGCATTTTCTCTTGACTTTAGCAGGGCTTTAGCAGTTATAGTTATGAAAATACCAGCTTAGGGATTTAGAAATCTTTTTAAGAAGCTGCTGTGTATGTTGTTCCTTTAGTTGACTTTTTTCTCTTTTGAGCACCACTTTTTATCACACAATTTTATATGACTAACCGAGTTCAGAGATAACAGACCTCAACAAACAGCAGCAACTGCACAGTGATGCAAATCTGCCAAAATATTTCTTTAACAAACCTTTTCACAGCAACTAATCCTGAACTCACAAAGTTTATCATTAAAACTGGCCAATGGGGATTAAAATTTTCTAAACAAGAAATGAAATAAATAGTGGCCAATATGTGGGCCCTAATCATTGGGTGGACCTCAAGGCTGCAGCCTAGGATAAACCGTACATTAATCCACCCTTGGTTATTTTTACTGCTCTGAATGTGTCAGTATGTAAAACTACAATTTAGGACAATACAACCTGTTTGTAAGTGCACACTCCTGTGTATTAGTATGAAAAATACCAAATTATAGTGTTAGGCTTATACTAAATAAGCACATATTAATTCATATCAGTTAAAATTCATCAATCTGTCAGTTTTAATGGCATTAAAAAAGAATTAATAATGTTTGGAAATAATCAAACTAGAACACACTCAGATTGCAGGCCCATGCTTTACTTTTACCTTTAAGCTACTAAAAGCATATTGCTCAAAAATGTTATCTTGATTGACAGTTTAATTTCAGCTTTATATAATAGTTAGGGTAGCGGGTGAAATTGAATGCAGTATTTTACTTGACATCATGCGTTATTGTTCAACAGCATTTATTAAAATCAACATGCATTCTACCTTTTTTACACCAACTTTTCATCTAGTTATAAAACAATATCAGTTTATGAGAAGTGTATATAAGTCAGGCTCTGTCATCACTTTTCATAAAGCTGTGGCATGTGTCAGCTTTCTGTAATGCCTGCTGTCTTGTGTTGCTTGTAGCAGTACTGCCCAAGATACTCCACTTCACATCATATCCATTCAGGTAGTTTTCTAGTATTTCATGTCTTCTAAAACTTACTTCAATGCTGTCATATTGGTGCCTCATCACATGATTGTAGCAATGTAGCTTTCTGCATATGATGTGGCTCAAGAACTCCAGTTCTATTTTGGCCAACTAGTAGACTTGCTTAATGTTCAACATCTACAAGTTCAGGAGGCACTTGTTCTCAAAATCCTGAATCTTTCTTTTTCTTATATACATAAATATAAATACATAAATACAAATACATCAAACAAAAATGTCATTGCTTTTCAATACACTTTGTCCAGCTATCAATAAGCTTTCAAATTTACTCATTAAAATGCTCATGTTTAAGCAGTGAGCCACAAATGCACCACTGTCTTCACCTCTTAATCATACGTTAATGTTTATCCTTGGTTATAAATAATTTACACATAATCCAAGCAGTTTAAAAGCTTGTTCAATGTTGTCATTAGTCGTGTAGATGGACCTCCATACAGATCATTCTTTATTGTTGACGCTTATGTTGAACTATACATAGATAAAAAAGACTTTCTCCTGTCATATTTCCCGACTCGGGAACACGTGGGAAGAGGCATAAGTAAGTGCAGAGACGAAGTATAATAAGGATGTAAAGAAACAAAACAATAACAGACTATTAACTTGACTTCACGCACCGTGGTGATACCAGCCTAACCTCCTCTTCCCGATGACACCATGGCAGTAATGCACTCCAAGGGTGTAGATTTACAAAAAAACAGAAAATAATACTATTAACAACAAAACAAAATGAAAACAGACTATGGAATTAGGAACTTGACTTAACTTGAAATGACGGAAATTGTAGAATGTAACATAAACATTAACACTTTAATGAAGTGCACCGTTGAGTTTTTGTTTAGTTCAGTGAGCGACAATATAACTATAACATTTAATGTAAAACTTAAAGAGAGAGTTATGCTATGCTAAGAGTTTAGTTCACTGTTTCATGCTACGTGTTTTGCCAGGTTATGTTTTTTATTCTGTTTTGTTCAAGTTTATTTCTGTGTCGTTTTATTTTGAAAAGTATTATTATTAAAAAGAACCCTCTTCGCGTTTACTCCTGTCTCACTCTGTGTGTTCCTATGTGGAGTATCTTTACATCATACATTATTAAAACTTAAGAAATTATATTCCTTATTCAATTAATAATAGCACACACACTTTTCTAACAGTAACTAAAGATTAATGCAGTTTTGTAACAACTGCATTAGAGGCACAGTGGTGTGGTAGGTAGTGCTGCCACCTCACAGCAAGAAGGACCCTAGTTCGATCATCGGGTGGGATGACTGTGTGGAGTTTGCAGGTTATCCCTATGTTCATGTGGGTTTTCTTTGTGTCCTTCGGTTTCCTCCCGTATTTCCTGTGGCCCTTAGGGTGCGAATGTGTACGTTTTCCCAATGTTGTATTGTCGGAAAATCTGTATTATAATTGATATTTTGAGTTATATGAATCAAAGATGTTAAATTAGGCATTAAATTAATTAATAGTTTGCTATATTAGCAGTGGCAAGCTAGCGCAGTGGGTAAACCCACAGTATAAAGGACAGGAAATTTCTTAGTGGAGTTTATACTGTATGTTCTTCCTGGGTTCCCATGTGTTTCCTCCGGGTGTTCTGGTTTCCCCTTACAGACATGCATGCTAGGAGACTTGGAAATGCCAAATTTTCCTTTACTTGTGCACTGTGTATATCTTTGTGTATGGATATAACCTTATGAAACATGAAAGAGCAGTTATACAATGAAAATAACATGATACATTTATCATTCATTTATTTACAAGAGCAGTTCTGTTGCCCCAGTATGGTAACAATCATTACTGCTTAATCTATTAGTAAGCTTTTCATTGCCTCTAATCTTCCCACATCCACTTTTATAGGAGGGGAACATCTAGGATAGACGTACAGTATGAGTATGAGCTGTTTGTATTCTGTGCACAGTAATTGCACCATTTTCATCCTGCAAGTCTAAACAAGCAATTTAATTACCAATGCACAAAATATGCTTTTGTTTTCTATATAAAGTCATTGACACTCTATTCTTTTAGTCTGTTAAGAGACATATTAAGCAACATATTTGACAATAGACCACATTTGAGACAAAAAAAGACTGCTTTTGTTCCTATATACTGTTAATGGAAAAACACACACATTGACATCCTTTATTAATGCTTAATAAACATGATATTGTTTTTCCCTTTAACTTTTTTACAAGACTGTAGCATAATTATCTGGTATATATATTTTTAAATTTCTTCTAGAATCTGAAGCAGTTCTTCTGGAGACTTGCTTCTTGTTTTTTCAGTAAATGAGACTTGTTTGGTATTCACAGAGCTGAGCAAATACCATTTTTTTATATTAAGCCACGGACATCAGGATTGCTTGTTTTTGTCAGGATTGTCTGTATTGTCTTAGTTATGTTTATGTTTATGTTTTAAGCTGCAACATTGCTCACTGCAGTCTCTGTACTATGATATCGACGCAGATGATTGGAATTTAAGAAATCAAGCAGCAGAGATGCCACAACTCTTTCTACAATCTCAATTATAAACGGTAGGTTAGAAATAGGTCTAAAGTTACCGAGATCAGTGATATTAAGATTAGGCTTCTTGATAATGGGAGTGATTGCAGCAAGTTTCCATGATGGAGGAACATAGCCAGAATGTGATAGATTGACCGTGTGGCAGATAGGGAAGCAAAAGCACCCACAGATGACTGAAACAGGAAGGTAGAAATTGGATCTAATCGGGCGGATGTGGTGGACTTTGACTTATTATTGATTAGTGAGACCTCAGCAGAATCAACAGGTAGGAAGAAAGAAAAAGGTTGGAACCAGCCGCCAGAGAAGGATGGGAAGGGGCAGATGCAGGTGCAACCTGAAATTAGGGGAGGGATCCATTGCGTCA